>CM021105.1:294252813-294308534 GCA_007115665.2 Sequoiadendron giganteum | reverse complement strand
TTAAGAGGGTATAGGGGTTGAGGGATTAGGGTTTAAGGGTTAAGGGTTTAGGGTTAAGTGTTGAGGGTTGAGGGATTAAGAGGGTATAGGGGTTGAGGGATTAGGGTTTAAAGGTTGAGGGGGGATAGGGTATAGGGGTTGAGGAATTAGGCCTCACTTATCTCACAATCCCTCTTTGTCAGGCCTCATTTACCTCCCACCCTACTTTCTTAGGTCTCTCCTTCCCACCCCCTCTCTCCCACTTTGACTCCCTCTCCTTCTCTCAGGTGTCTCCCTCCCAACCTCTCTCTCTTAGGTTTCTCCCTCCCACACCCTCTCCCTCCCCCTCTCTCTCTCCCATTCCCTCTCTCTCTCACTCCCTCTATCTCTCTCCCACTTTGTGTCTCTCCCTCTCTCTAAAGTCTCTCCTTTTCAGAGGAACATATTTGGTGAGCGCCAAATGGGTTTTACCTTGAAATGGTAAAAATAAGGGTTGACCCCATGATTCAGGCCCACATTCTCCTATGTCTGTCTAGTTCAACGCTTTATCCGAGTCAAAAATGCCTTTTTTTCTACAATTGACTTCATATTGTACCAATCTATGCTTGATCCATCACCTTTTTACCACCAATCTGCATGGTAGACAACGTAGAAGAAGATATTTTCAAGTTTCTACATCATTTTACATTATCTGAGCTAATATATTCATTTTGGTAAATTGAAATGTTTGTATTTAGTATATTTGTTTGTTTTTGACAATATAAATTAAATTTCCTTAATGATTTTATTAATCATAACAATCGGACTTGGAATTCAACATTGAATTAGATGGGATTTGCGTAAAAAAGTTCAATTTTTATGAGTTTGAAGAACAAAAAAAATAAAAACATGACATTTACTTAAAATAAATTTACTTATGAATTCTATTTGCATTGCTTATAGTAGTCCATTTCCAACATGGCTAGTGGAATTCACTGTATTTCATTCTTTTTTCAACTAGTTTGGAAAACTTTTATTTTCATCTAATTTGGAAAACCTCATTGCCAAAGAAATAGTGAATAATGATAAGATATAGCATCACAAACCCTTCTTTGAATCCATATTCTTTATGACTTTGTTGACAATCAAAATTTTGGTTTTGAGAAAAATAAACACAAGAGTCTCTAGTTTTCATTTAGGTGGCAACAATTTATACCCTAGGTTTGTGATTCTCATTGATTTGTTGTATTGAATGGTTTCCACCCCTCTCTGCATCAATTTTTTTGTAAAATGCATTACTTACTTTTGTTCTATGTGTGTTTGTGGACATGTAGCATTCAAGTTCATGCCGAGAAAATGAACGAAGCCTCTAACACCAAAAGAACGTGCAGTTAAAAATGCAAGGAGAAGAGAATCAAAAAATGTAGCTTGTGAAGCAAAGGAATTGCAGCCCATACAGCCACAAATTCCCATGCAATCTAAGAGAGATGTCAAATTGGCAAAATAAAGGGCACGAATGAGGAAAGTTTGTGGAAGGATAGGAATGGATACAAAAGTTGGGGCACATCATCAACCATAGGTGAAGCTCAATGCACATCTCCAGTTGAAGACACATTGAAAACAACATGTGGTTTTCTAGGTAAATCGAAAATCACATCTCCAATTGAAGACACACCATCAAAAACATTGCATTTTGAAAGTACATTAGCAAACACATCTCTATTTGAAGGAACTCCACAAACGACATCTCAAGTTGGAGGTACAACATCATTTACATGTCAATCTCAAGGTATGTCATCAATTACACCTCCAATTTGAAGGTACACAATCTATCCCCGATGTTGTTGACCTTCCCAATATTCACACAAATTTACATTTGAGAACTCCTCCTAGATTTTTGCATAGAAAACCTACATTTTTTATTGATATTGATTCCAATTTTTTGAAATTGATGCCTAATAAGATTCCAAAACGTACATGTCCAAGATATGCAGAAAGGATATGGAGTTTGTTTTTTGCAAAGCTAAGTGAGGGTGGAAGATGCCAACTATTTGTTGAAATGATGAGGCAACTCAAATTTAGGCCCACCATGAAGGCTCTTGGGCTAAGAGTTTTAAATGACTCATGTGAAAATTCCATTGTAAACAACTTGATGAGTGCATAAAAGAGCGTGGATTCCACCTCACGCACGAAGGATAGTTGTGCCACACGACGTGTGATGACAACAACAGGGTTAAGCAGTCAAACAAGGAACAAGGTGAACCTTACAAAGGCAAGTAATTCTTTGAAAATAAGTATATCATCTCTAATGAGAGCCAAAGGAAGGTGTGAAAGAGTGGAGGATCCAAATAGCAATGAGTTATGGGCATTTTCGGGTAGAGTGCCATGGAAAGACACAAGAATTGCTCAAGGCTTGAGATCTTTAATTGTGAATTATTGGAAGGATAACACAAGGACCTCTCCTAATCAAAGAGATGTTTTAAGAAGGAGAATTGGTAATAAAAACCATGAGCCACATCCAATGCATTATTTGGATACCACTCAAACCCAATTTTTTGCTGATTTTGTACAAAATTTTCCTGAAATTAAAATATGTCAAAGGTATTTTGAAATGCTAAAGCCTTTTTATGTCAAAATAAATCACACACGCACTACTTGTTGTTGTAGGGTTCATATTGATTTTTCTAACCATTATGATGTTTATCGACGTATATGTGTAGATATGCATACTAACAATGTTTTGCAGGAATGTAACATAATGCCTCCACCTAAATCATCAAGTAAATTTTTGTCTTCCATTTTATGTGAAAGAGAGGATGGTCAATTTTTTTACAAAAAATCATGTTTGGATGGTACATGTGATCATTGTGGTGGCATGCAACATTTTCCAATTTGCCAGCACATGGCTAGTACACACACAATTGGAGACAAAATTGTGGAATTTGGAAAATATACAACAATGGCATACAGTCTAAAAGATGGGAAAGAAGCAAAGAAGTGTGAATTGGTCAGTGATAAGATTCCAGTGTATCAATTTATGGGAATTTTTTGTGATTGGGTGGTTTATGATTATGCAACGCATACACACAGAGCACAATGGTTGGACTCACAGTTCAAGTTATGCAAGGACACATTTCCACTTCGTCATATCATTTCAGTTGTCGAATTCATTGAGAACTACACACTACAACCACAGAACGAGGTGCAATCACAGTACTACAACTCTGTGCAGGTTGCTATATTTGTACATATAGCATTCATTCATGCAAATGATAGTACAAAGGAAAATAGGAAAGTATTGAGGGAGTATCACTTTTACATCAGTGATGATCGCACACATTCTACAGAGTTTGTTCAAGGTTGCTTTCATATGTTCTATGCCGATCTAGCTAGCAGGGGCATATCATTTAGTCAGCATATCATATGGTCAAATAATTGTACATCACAATTCAAGAACACCAAAATGTTTTACCGGCTGAGCAAGATGCATAGGATTAGTGGTGTTCAGCATATGTGGAACTTCTCAGAGGCCGGGCATGGAAAGGGGGAGCATGATGGAGCAGGTGCATGTATCAAAAGATCCCTAGCATGAGAAGAGTTAACGTACACAAATAGTGTAAAGTTGATAGATGCAAGATCAGTTGTCCAGTGGTGCAATGGTTCAATGGGTCCAGGTAGTGAAGGTAATTCTTTAGTTCATAGATTTTTTCATTTAGTAGATGATACTAACATTGTAAAATATGAGGATTGTTGTACACTAACAGGATCAATGAGCTACACTCTTTTAGAAGCTCCAATGCAGGTACATGGACTATCCATACAAGGAAGATGGCATGCTTTTGTTATGCATGTACACTTCAATCATGGAATGATTGTGATTCAACAGAGTGGGTTGACAAATGGTCTGTAAGAAGTCTAATCCCACTTGACACTTATCAACTCCCGACGGCTCCACAAATCACGAAGATGCAATCATCCATTGACTTTGATCGTGTATCGGACCTACTAGAACCATGTAATATATCTTACTTACAAGTTTTATTATGTTTCTCAGTAAATAAATCTAACAAGATGAATATATCAATGGAGGGAACATTTATGCGGTGATTGAAGATGAAGACAATGAAGAGGGTACAAATTATTACCTGTGTCATTGTATCGAGGCCAAAAAGAAATTGGAGTCCCCAGTTATAAACAGAGAAAACATAGAATATCCTACAGGTTTGGTGGTTGTTACTGGAACATGGCTTCAAAGGTATCCAGTTAAGAATGTTGCAATTTGGTTGTTTGAGGACTTCGACATGCATCAAAAAATTCTTCACTATTTGAACCTTGTCATCGCCACCAACGTTCATTTGATCAAATATAAGGGTAGAGCTACGAACAAGAACTTGTGGAAAGTGCGTGAGTTTGACCACGAGGCAATACTCGAAAAAATAAAGACTAGAGCAAACCTAGATGGTTCCCTGGATTGATTTGTAAGTATGCACATTGAATTTCTAAAGCCATGTTATTGATCACTCTTTTGGACCAACAACTTGCAATAAGGATTTTTCACGATTATTGTTTGATGTCATATGCATTTACGACTATCATTGATCCTTTTCTGATTGTGACTGTAGGTAATACTGAAGTTTGTCAAAGTATATAAGAAAAGAGCAACATCGGTTGCTAGTGCAAGTGTTCAGTGGTATGAGAAACATCGGTCACTGGTGCATTTTATGGTAGTAAATCTTCTCTTTCTTTTCCATCTCCTAGATTTATCGGATTCTTATATGCTACACATTTTATGTTAAGCCTCTCAGTGATATATTTGAAATTTATACGTAGGGTCATCAAGAGATGATAAAGTAGCAAAGGGGAACATCACCATTGTAGGACCTTCAATCGACCTCCTTATCTAGCATGCATGAAGGTGATAGTAGGTCTCGAGCTGTATGACTGACATTATTTAGTTATTGCTCTTTTAATGATTTTTATGTGAGTCTATGTCTAAGATTAAGAGGCTTTTGCAGGTTTTTTGTGGACCAAATTTCTATGATACTACACAACCATAGAGAGGCTACTACCCATGTGTTTCATAGGGAGCAGGGGATGTACATGTTTTGAACCATTTTAGAATGCAAATAGTTGGGCCAGCTGAGGTGGAATGGAAAAATGAAACTAGGCAGCAACTCCTTTTGTCCTTTTCTCAAGTACAATATATTTCATGATTTGTGTTGGAAAAGGGAGGATTATTTCCCTACATGTATTGCTACAAGTATTGACAAATGGGAAGATTTTCAAGATGTTCTTCCATCACTATTGTAATATTTGTCATTGACTTACTGTATTTTTTGAAGACTCCACATTCATAAGGACCTATTGTTGCATACACAACCATAGCTCTTGGAGTCTTGAGACACTGACTGACATAGACTTGACAATCATAGGACATTGACTGTGGTGAGTGAATTTGATTTTCAAGCACTTTATAATCATACACTCATTGTACTTAACAACTAATCACTACTCATTTCTAATATATCCTTTTCATTTGCACATTTCCATGTGCAATGACCCTTCACAGTTTTCTTGTGTTCATACATTCATGATGCTTGTCTTAATGAATAACCTTCCTTTAAATCTATTGTCCTTTGATGAAATGATGACTTTCTTCATACCTCACTTCCCTTGACATTGTCAATTGACTGTACATTTGTTTGTTTCCTATCCAATTCCAGCTCTCCTAAATTAGATCTTTTCAATACCCTCATAATAAGGAAGTGACCGACCTCAAAGAAAGGATATCGGAAAAGGGCATCATCTTCATTACCACTTATAGAAACTACATCATTTACTGTTGCACCCTCCTTGCTAAATGATTACCACGGTTTATTAATCCTTGGCTCTAGATTTATTCCTTGAAAGTGCAGAAGACTAGCAAGAAACACTAGATTATCTAGCCCAAAAGCCACAAAAGAAAATACTATATTCATCTAAAGACTATCTAACCTCATTCACAAAACCTTCTGATGGACTTCCAAATACCCTAACCAACTGTTAGCAGTGATCTTCCTTGAAATCCTAAATGGTCCCTCTATCTGAACATCTAGGGTTTCTTCAATTTGTGTTATCTCTTGATGATTTGATATGTTGCTGCTATCTTTTTCCAATTAACTATCATATGCCATCACTTCATTCCTGTGAGAACTGGCATTAACTTCTTTGTAGTCTTCCATTTGAAATCTTGTAGTACATTTGACTGCAATGAAAGCTCAAAAAACTGGTAGAAGAGACCTAAAAGGTAACAAAACCCTAATGTCTCAACTCAGCCTTTATTAAATTCAATCATAACAAAACAACCTACTCATGCATGTGAATTTGACTCAATCAAGGCATTAGAGACTAACCTCTTACAAATTTTAAAATAAAAGGTTTTTTTGACCCTAAAGGATTGAACATAGACTAACAATTGTAATTGTTTGGATCTACCAATTCATCCCCCCTCTTAGTTGATTGTGTGCCCTTCACCCTTGGCCTTTCCATTATTATCATAACTTTGAAGAAAAATATCAAAAAGTACTCCAAGTGCCTAACAATGATATTGCCTCACATTCATCATCCTATATTGATCCATCCACTTTAGCCTCATCATCCACCTCACATAAATCCTTTCCAAATATCAAGGTCCAAATATGAGACAAGACAAGGGTTGTAGAGACTATGGTCTTAAAGGGTATTTTTATGTAGGACAACTCCCATCTCTCCTAAGACATATGGAAAATCATAACACATAGAAAAAAGCCTCTTCTATCATCAAATTTGAACCCATGGTTTTCTCCAAGTGGGGAGAGCTAAACAAAGAGGTTATAGAGGAAGACATCTCCAAATTGTTGTACCAATATGAGAAAGAGAAAGTAACCCTACCAATAGATCAATGTGGTAAGGGTTTCCAAGTCATTAAGAACATGGGGGATTCACATGACATGGTATCCTTGGTCTACATCAACAAGGAATAAGATAACCCATTTTTCTAGAGAAATGACAAAAATATCAAGGGCTTGGGTATGGTTCATTATACGTTACTCCTAACATCGAGAGTACCCTAAAATCATATTTCTTAGGGTTGAAAAGGTAGGGGCAGTGTATGCCTCAAAGAAATCGATGCAACCTAGGTCATCTCTAACATACCTGAGGGTATGACATTCAACAAAACAACTACTATGGTTCAACCGACTCAATCCCTTAAGGGTGCAAACTGCAAAAGGGCAACAATATTTGATAGGGTATTACTTGTAAACCATGGTGATTATGAAATCTCTGTCTGAACCTACGAGATGGCGTTGGACCCCTCTACAATAACCTCTCTCAGTTATTGCTATCTCAGAGGCATTTTCCTATGGTAGCGAGTTTTCACTTGGGGAAAGAGTTGTCAAATGCAAGTAGTTGAAAGTTGCAAAGTGGTACAACTTTCATTTTGCAGCTCGTGTGACCAAACAAACTGTTCCAATGCATTTGGGTGGGTACATTTACCATAGGAATGGTCCTCTTTCACACCTAAACACGCAGAATCGCTCTGAGCTACGTTCAACCGAATCGATCCCTTAAGGGTCCAAAGTGCAAAATGGCTGCGAAATTCAACATGCTATTACTCAAACACTGTGATGCTTAGAAACTTCTTGTCTAATCCTACAAGATTATGTTGGGCCCATCTACAATAACCTCTCTCGGTTTTTGCTATCTCGAAGGCATTTTCCTATGCTGGCAAATTTTCACTCGGGGAAAAAGTTGTCAAATGCAAGTAGTTGAAAGTTGCAAAGTGGTGCAACTTTCGTTCTGCAACTCGTGTGACCAAACGAACTGTTCCAACACATCCAGGTGGGTATGTGTACACTAGGCATGGTCCTCTTTTGCACCCAAACACGCAAAATTGCTTCGAGCTACATTCAACTGGATCGATCTCTTAAGGGTCCAAAGTGCAAAATGGTTGTGAAATTCAGCATGCTATTACTCGAATACCGTGATGCTTAGAAACTTCTCATCTAATCCTACAAGATCATGTTGGGTCCATATACAATAACCTATCTTGGTTTTCTCTATCTCGGAGGCATTTTCCTGTGTTGGCGAATTTTCACTCGAGGAAAAAGTTGTCAAAATGCAAGTAGTTAAAAGTTGCAAAGTGGTGCAACTTTCGTTCTGCAGCTCGTGTGACCAAACGAATTGTTCCAATGCATCCGAGTGGGTACCTTTATGCTAGGCATGGTCCTCTTTCACACCCAAACATGCAGAATCGCTTTGAGCTACGTTCAACCAGTCGATCCTTTAAGGGTCCAAAGTGCAAAATGGCTACGAACTTCAGCATGCTATTACTCGGACATCGTGACACTTAGAAACTTCTCGTCTGATCCTATGGAATCACGTTGGGCCCCTCTACAATAAAATTGCTTGGTTTTTTCTATCTTGGAGGCTTTTTCCTATGGTGGTGAATTTTCACTCGAGGAAAAAGTTGTCAAATGCAAGTAGTTGAAAGTTGCAAAGTGGTGCAACTTTCATTATGCAACTCGTGTGACCAAACAAACTATTCCAATGCATCCGAGTGGGTACATTTACACTAGGCATGGTCCTATTTCACACCTAAACACGCGGAATCGCTCCGAGCTACGTTCAACCGGATCGATCCCTTAAGGGTCCAAAGTGCAAAATCATCTATAATAACCTCTCTCGGTTTTCGCTATCTCGAAGGCATTTTCCTGTGCTAGCGAATTTTCACTCGGGGAAAAAGTTGTCAAATGCAAGTAGTTGAAAGTTGCAAAGTGGTGTAACTTTCGTTTTGCAGCTCGTGTGACCAAACGGACTATTCCAACGCATCCAAATAGGTATTTTTATGCTAGGAATGGTCCTCTTACGCACCTAAACACGTGGAATCGCTCTGAGCTATGTTCGACCGGATTGATCCCTTAAAGGTCCAAAGTGCAAAATGGCTGTGAACTTCAGCATGCTATTACTCAGACATCGTGATGCTTAGAAACTTCTCGTCTGATCCTATGGGATCATGTTGGGCCCCTCTACAATAACCTTGCTCGGTTTTTTCTATCTTGGAGGCTTTTTCCTGTGGTGGCGAATTTTCACTCAAGGAAAAAGTTGTCAAATGCAAGTAGTTGAGGCATATTATCAAACAATTCACTGCCTTGTCTATGTCTTGTCATGGCATTCCATCGCCATGAGACCACTTTTCTTTGAGGCATTTTTTCAAAAAGATCAATGGCTTGTCTATGCTATTGCTTACTATTATGCTTTCATAGATTTTTTCCAAGCATCCATAGCTTGTTCGAAAGCATTTGTTTTAGGCTTTTAGCCATAGCAAGAAGGCAATGAACTATTTGATAAAATTCTTTGGTAGACATATATGAAAAATGTCGTACCATAGACAAGGGAATGAACTATTTGAAAAAATGCCTCAAAGAAATGTGGTCTCATGGAATGCCATGACAAGCTAAAGCAATTGGTAGCTACTCCTAGTAATTAGTTATGCAATGTGAAGTAATTGCATAACTGCTTAGGTTGACTTTGTAAAAAGCTATATTGTAATTGAAATTTTGTCATCTATTAGCATCTAGTTATTCGTTATGCAATGTGAAGTGATGCTTTGAGTTTGAAAGATGTGCAATGCATGAATAAAAACTACAAAAATCTATTTTCTACATTTCATTAGTTAAACTCTTTATTTTATTTGCTCTTTATATCTCTATGCTATGGAAATGCCTTTCGATTTCAAAAAAGATAGTTTTTATCTCTTGTTATACAATTTTTTACGTTTTTTTATCTCTTGTTATAAAAAGGAGCAGATATACAATGTTAAAGAAGAGTGAAAGCACAACTAAATTTATCATTTCAAAGCAATTTTTTTGATGCATTTTTTCAAACAGTTCACTACCTTCTCTATGCTATTGCTTATTATTATGCTTTTGATATATTTTTCGAAGCATCCATAGCTTGTTCAAAGTCACTTGTTTTAGGCTTTTAGCCATAGCAACAAGGTAGTGAACTATTTGAGAAGATGTTTTGGTAGACATGTATGAAAAATGTGGTAACATAGACAAGGCAGGGAGCTATTTGAAAAAATATCTCAAAGAAATTTGGTCTCATAGAGTGCCATGATAAGGAAATGCAATTGGTAGCTGATCCTAGTTATTAGTTATGCAATATGAAGAAATTGCATAACTGCTTAGATTGACTTTTTTCAAACTATATTGTAATTAAATTTTTGGCATCTATCAGCATCTACTTATTAGCTATGCAAAGTGAAGTAATGCTTTGACTTTGAAAGATGTGAAATGCAATGTAATCAACAACATGAATATAAACTACAAAAATCCATTTTTAACAATTCATTAGTTAAAATATTTATTGTATTTGCTCTCTATATTTCTATATGCTATGTAAATACCTTGCAATTGTATTTAAAAGTCTTAATAGGTCAGTTAGGTGGTATTTGCAAAATCAAGTTGTGAATGAATGGTAATTCAGAGCAAAATTGACAAATTGTCATCTTAGAAGTCTAACAAAAGGTGGTTATGGTGGTTGATCGGCTCAAGGGGTAGTTGGAAGGTGGTATCAAGATATATTGTTGTAATACCCCAAGTTGAGGGTTGATTTTGTTCAGTTTCTAATAAGAAAGTATAATTGAAAACATTGATCACTGGTTTTCTTTGTTTTCCTGAATTTTCCTTGCCTTGCACAGGCCCATACAAGTCTATCATGACTTGAGGCTTTGGATACTTGATTGCATATGTGTTTACTCTCTTTGCATCCATTTTGAAGGTTTAAATCCACCGTTGGTGTGTGTGGGATCAGCAAACTTGGTTATTGCTTTGTTTTTTGTGTTAGGGGTTTTGAGGGCAACACCATGACACATTAGCCAATCCACCTACTATTCTGACCCTGTTGCTCGGTGGATTGGCCTGTACCATGATTATTTTGGTGTATGAATACTTTGGAGGCCGAAAGAATGAATAAAATTAGTGGGGTGTGAAGTTCTAATGTTGTTCAGGGGTGTTTCCACCATGAAAGTAAGGAACTCAAGTGCTGAATCTGATAAATACTAAAAGGAATGGGATTTTGAGTGTCTTTTAAGTTAGGGAAGAGGTATTGTGGGGTGTTTGGACCTTTAGAAGTATTGGGAGAGGTCTGGAGTTATGAGTTTCTTTAAAACCCTTATTTTTGTGAAGGTTTAGGACGGTTTGTGAGTAGAGGAATAGAAAAAGTTCTTGGGGCTCTTAAAATAGGAGAATCTTGAGTTTGGTGAGCATCCCTAAGACTATTTCAATTTTCCTTGGTTTGGAGGTGAGTTTGTGAGGGGGTTCCTTTGGAAATTAGGCCTAATTGTGAAGCCTAGAGCGAGGGAGGTGTATTGAAAGTTCATGTTGGTCCAAAATATTTACTATTGGTTTTGGCATATGTTGTGTAACCCTGAAAAGGGTATCTTAATCCACCTTTAAATGGTCCAGTGTTTTGGAAAGGTTGGGAGAAATTAGGCTTGGACCGGGTTTTGAGTTTGGTGCAAGAGCATCTACACCACATCATCAATTTTTTTTATTTGAATACATCAATAGGGAAATTTTAGTGTATTTAGGTTTATTTTGTCTAATAAGCTTTGGGAGATCAAGCATAATGCAAATAAAGGGTGTTTTGTGTCTTAGAAGTCAATTAGAAATCATATAAGTTGTAAAATGTTGACAAAGCAACTTTAACACAAACAAATGTAATTAAGGGACCAACTAATCCCAAGGTTGGTTATGGGTGTTGGGGAGAATATGTTTGTTTGAAAATCCTTACCAAGGCTCGAATGAGAGAGTGGAAGAAGTTTTGTAAAAATTTTACACAATAAACACCACAGTTTTGAGCATTTTTCTAGAAAAATATTGTTTTCTTGATCTTTTTGAGTGTTGTACGGGCACATACAAGTTCTTCATGGTCTAATAATTTCAAAGAATGTGTCTATATGTTTTCTAATTCATTTATTTTTTATTTGGTGTCTTAACTCTTTGTTTGTAGAGATAACCAACACAAATAGTGACTATCCCAGTGTTGCTGAATCAAGGGTTTGAGGGGAAATTTGTGATGTAACAATCAATCCACCTATTGTTTGCTACTATATCTCAGTGGATTGATTGAAAAAATGTTATAATAAGTGTTTCAACTCATTTTGGAATAAGGAGTCATAATTATGTGGTGTTTTTGTGACTGTTCTAAGACTAAACAAGGGTTTTCCAACATGGAAGTGAGGAACCAAAGAGAGGTTTTTAAGAATTAATGCCTGTAAGGGTTATGTGAGGGTCTGATGAGTCTATGCAGAAGTATTTTGAGGTGTTTGTGGCTTTGGAAGTGTTGAGAGAGGTCTGGAGTTGTATGTTTCTTTAAAACCCTTGATTTTGTGAAGGTTTAGGAGGGTTTCTTGGGTTTTGTGAGTTAGAGGCTCTGTAAACACAAACTAATGACAAAATTTGAGGTTTGGCACTATGAACTAAGACTTTCCAAGGTGTTTGGATAGATACCTAAAGTTGGAAGGGTGGTCCCTTTGGGAAAAAAGGGCTAATTGTGAAGCCAAAATAGAAGTAGGTGTGTTGAAAGTCTATGTCAGTCCAAAAGAGAGACCACTGATTATTTGGTATGTTGTGTAGCCCTAAAAAGGGTATCTCAATCCATCTTTTAATTGTCTAGTGTTTTGGAAAGGTTGGGATAAATCTAGCTAAAACTGAGTTTTGAGTACTACAAGAATAACCAGTCACAAATGTGAGTTTTGGAAACCTTGATGAATCTAACTTAGGGATTCTTGTCAATTGATTCAATTGTCATTGTATGAACATTGATGGTCTTTGTAGGGCCTTGGTGGAGTCTTATTGTTCATTTGCAAGGTTGAGGAGTTGAGACCCTTGAGGGTGGATTGATTCCTATTAGGTTGAATCATTATGAAGAAGAGTTCTTGATTGAGAATTGACATTTCCATTGTTGTGAGTCTTCTCCACCTTGGCTCTGCATCAGAGTGCTACAAGGGTGGATTGTTGGGTAAGGTGTTGAATGAAGAGTTTGGTTTGATGGGGCTTTGAGGTTGTGTAGATTGCTCAAAATAGGTTGTATTAATCTTGTTAGGAGCCCCTTGAAGGTAGGTTGTCAGACTGATTGGGTTTGAGCCTCCTTGCCTCTGCATCGGTGAGGCACAAGTAATTGAAGCATTCCAAAGGATACAAACCACCATGAATGGAGCTTATTTATACAATACGCTTTAGATGGGGCTTATTGAGCATTCGACAGTAATTAATTAAGCATTAGATGTAAACAAAATCCATGCCTACAACATTCAAGCATACAACTTACACGATACGCATGATAACATCATTCAAGAATGGCAGTAGCAAAATAAGAGTTTCTTTAATCAAAAATCCGAAAGGCTATACAATGATATATATTGATAAAAGTATATAAATATATCCAAAAAAAAATATATAGGCTTAGTACAAAGGAGCCATTTGGACATAAAATATCACGTATATATCAATAGTATAAAACATATGTTCCAAAATGCCACATAGGCATACAACAAACAACACTAATACATAGTCATTTCCCTCTAGGGAAAGGAAATAGATCTTGTGTTGCATTCGAAATTCGGCTGGATGGAGTGACTGTTGCTTGTCTTGTCTTTCAAACACGCCCGCTACTCCTCCTCTCTTCACTTTGGACCTTCAACTGATACAATTAAAAGTAAAGATGTTAAAACATAGAAATTGAATTATGGAATGGCATATAACAAAATATAATCACTTACCGCATACATATAGTCATCATGCACATTTAAAGCATCACCATGTCCATGATCTGGAGTGACAACCACCTATAGCAACCATGAAGATAGAAATTAAACTACATAAAATTATCGTGAAAATTTTCTATAATAGACCATGAAAAGAGCAAATATAATGTCAAATCAACTAATCTATTCCATATCTCTCTCAATGGATCGGAACTGGCTATTGCTGCAACAACTCCATGGTCCATCATGCCATCAACATCACCAGGGCTATCTCTTGTCAACAGCTGCAAATGAAACAATATCTCAGGTATCATGTTGATATAGGAGAACATAATGTGACACAATCAAGGAATACTTGAATGCAATGTTTGTGTTTCTCATCAATTTTTTAGATTTGTATATGCGCAAAATTATGAAAACTAGCTAGCATAGATTTGCAACCCTATTAATGAATAAAGGTTACCTGAGTGTATGTTTTTTGAGGATATGAATCGCGAGGTGTGGAGGAAGAAGGTGCACCAGGAAACTGTTTGAAATCTGAAGCATGTTATGAGACAAACATTCAAATTTAACATTCAACTGTTCAAATGCAATAATAATATCTTTAATACTAGTTGCATACCTGTGGACTCATCATCGGGAATGTATAAGGGTTTGTAGGAATAGAGCATCCCTCATGAACAGTGCGAACCTAAAATTTCATCATATCAAAATTCTACTAATTTAGTTATTCTTAAATTTCAAAATATATTTTAATAAACAACATTAAAATAACTTGCTAAATTTTACCTAAGTGTCAATGCCGAATGTATCATTTAGATTATTATTTGTGAAAGCCATCGCCTCTGCAACTGACGTAGCCTGTGTAGCTGCATCACGAGCACCCTGATAATCATACATGCAAACAACGCCACAAGCGCCAAATGGTGGGGTGGAGCTCGGGGCCTACACATCTCCTCCACACCAGGCTCTACTAGAGGACTCGCACATTGTAAAATGGTCTGGGTGAGTGAGCCAATCGACTTCATTGTGTCCACCTCTACACTATCCTTAACAATGGAAGGAACAACGACATGCTCCACCATGGGTCTGCCCAAGGCTCTTGGTGCCACTGTGGATTACGTCGTGTAGCAGGTCTATCATGTGTGGAGCCCCCACCTCTACCCTGAAAGTCTAAGATGTCAAAATAGTTTGGCATTTTATTGAGGACAAACTCGCAATAGAGTTTCCTCAAAAAGTATTGCGGAACCTCATGGTTATTGCATGGAGGTTGGTCAAATACCATCCACCACCGCTCCCAAAAAAAATTTCTAATTAAATCATGGTGGCACCAATGGATGGGGAACCTCTTAAATGCATGGGACAAAGGTTCATTGGTTTTTGGGTCTTTAAATAGGGCACACAACTCGGCTTTGCTAATTTTTAGTTTTTTGATATCTGCATATGACAAACCATAAGCATAGAATTGCCTCATCTCATCTCTCTTAGTTGACCAAAAATTCATTTTCTCCCTCATTTCTCCTACATGAGTTAAAATTGACTTCAATGATTCAGCAATCCCTCTCCTATAAGGGTGGGTTTCGACATGCTCGGTTAATCTTGCAATCAATTGTTGAATGTCTCTTTTATTGTTTTCAATTTGATTTTGAATATTTTCTTATGTTTCTTGAGGATGCCTATGAATTGATGGAGGGGTTTCGGGTTGTTCTTTTATAAGAGGCTCTTGATGAGGGGGTGATTGTGAATTCCCAATGCTTTGAGGTGGAGATTCATTCCCTGAGAATTAGAACAAAGTTTTATTATAAAAATCTATTTAAAGTTGCATTCCAAATCAAATTCAAAATAAATAGAATAAAAATACACACCTCTTTGCAATCTTCGACCTCTCTGACGTGTTGGCAACATCCTCGTGGAAAATGGCAAGCTAAGGATGCAAAGAATGGAGGAGATTTGGTGAGCACGAGTTGCAAACCTAAAATCTTCCTTCTCAAGCTGCAGGTTGAAGACAAAATGAGGGTTCCAAACCCGACTTTTGCATTTTATGTCTAGAAAGACATTTGGTGTGCGCCAAAGGCCTTATTTTGGGGTTTTTTTTATCCTTTTTTCAATTTGGCACCTAAATTATGTCACAGATTGGTGCACTTACCCTTACATGCATGTTCCTAAGAATTCATTCATAATAAGCAAGAAATTAAATCCCAATTCACTTGCATATGATTCATGAACAGTGATTTAAACTAATATTAACTATCAACATAAATAAATAACTGAAAGGTGAAATGAAGAACAATACCTTGAGTGGCCTACTCAAGTAATTATTCCCACTTTAACTGAACTCAATCTAACTAATAGATTTCATGCACTTTATGAATTAATCTCCATTTATTGAATAAGATAAAAGATTACAAAATATCCTTGTACAGATTGTACTCAATCATTATGAAGATTCATGTTTTAACTGAAAAATGTCAAATAACATAAACTGCAAAAAACTAACTAACTAAACTACAAACTCAACCAACAGTTATATAAAAAACTGAGGGATTCTTTATTGAAAGCAACAACTTAACCAAAATCATTAACTCCACTCCCATATATCTAGAGCGTGCATTTAAGACCTAGAATTATTCAACCTACAATTGTAAAAGAAGGAGAATCCTATCAAAACTATAACTCTATCAAAACAAAATGCATGCAATCATACACCCATTTCTCAAAGTTCCATGTAATAATTACCTCTTCTTCAACATTTATTAACTGATTATAATAGCACGTGTTCTATCTTCATTAAATGCCTTCAACCAATAATCGTCACATTCAACTGTTTATGCACTTTCCCTTGTTTTGATGTCCAATGCCCCTTTTGCTATGGGTTCATCCTATAACTATTGTGTAGCATGGTTCCTCCTTTGCTGCAAACAAGTTAGTTTCACAAAACACGTACACAAGGATAACTATCATAATTAAACATAGCATTCCATCAACATTTCCATACACATATTCATATAAACCATTTAATGCTAATATATTAAACCATAATTCCATCACCATGTTTTTGAGTTTAGGTCTTCATAATGGATACAAAAAAGGATAGTATATTATGGAATATTGTTTGGAAAGTATTCTTATAAGTATATTAAAGTCTATACAAAACTAATAGAAAACAAGCTATTATTTATACCTATCAGTGTTCATGAAGCGTTTGTTTAGGAAATATTTTCTCATGGGGTTGGAGGAGTCCTTGGTTGTTGGCATTCCTCGTCCGCGTGACTTAGCGCTCTTGGAAGACCTGGATGCTTTGGTGAAATTTTACCCTTTTCTTCTGGACATTAGTAGCATGGAATTGATGGAGCATCGTCGTCTAGCTCGAGCAAGGGTGGAGTTCCTGAAAAAGAAATTTTGACTGGTGGCGGTGCAGAATTTGGCCTAAAAATACGAGTTTCGAGTCTTTGCCCAGAATAATATCTAGTAGCTGGGTTGGGGTGTATTTTTTTGTTTCTTTGGTTGGTGTAGTTTGTTGGGTTGGTCTTATGGCATGGGTTGGGTTTTTTTAGTTTATGTCTTTTAAATACTTTGTATAGTCTGGTAATATGCTATCTGATGGTAGATGGTGACCATGCGTGGTCATTTTGTTGTCTTTATGATTTAGTCTGGTCTTCAATGGTCATCTATGGCTAGCTCTATCATCCTACAACCTTGGGCTAATTTTGTATTAACTTTTTTGGACATTAATATAAATCATGTTCTTACCTATCCAAATAAATAAAAAATAAATGGATCTTTAAGAAATAATCTTAAATTGATAAAACAAGATAAAATGAAATCTAATAATATATTCTTGTTTCATTTATTTATTTTTACAATAAAATAACACAATCATACATTTGATTAATTATATAATTTATTATATTAGAAAATTATATAGTCAAGATTTCATATGTAAAATAAATCTATTTAATTTAAAAAATATTTATATTTTAATGAAAATTAAGAAAAATATGTACATGCAAACAAATATTCAACTACCATTTGTCTTCTATGAGTTAAAAACAAATTGATAGACATTAAAAGCAAAAAAAAAAATGCATTTGAAAAAAGAAAACTAAAAAGTAAGAAAATAGAATAATTCTTTATAAGTTTATTTTTGCCTTTGCATAAGTGTAGTTTCCTTTTAATGATTAATTTTTTTTAGTATTTTCTTTTTATTTAAGTCAACATGAATTGTTGTCATGCTTTTATTTATTTATTCATGATTAGAATTCAATTAATTTAATTTAAAAATTATAATCAAATTTAATTTTAGAATAAAACAAAAAAATAGAAAGGTTGCTTTTATTATTAGATTGTAGTTGTTGATTTATTTTAAAATTGTAATTAGTTTAATTGTGAAATTATTTTAATATAAAAAAATAGTTGAACTGTATAGTTAATTTCATATGTAAAATAGATCTATTTAACTTGAAAAATATATATTCTTCTTAGAAAAATCTAATACACATTATCATCACATGCCAATACACATTATCTATATTTTTTTGAGAAGAAAATATTTAAATATATACTTCAAAAATCACATACCCTAATTTTAAGAAATTACATATATTCTTTTTTAAAATTATGTTATTAAACAAATATTTATGTATTTTAATGTAGTCAATGCTACATTGGATAATAACATCACTTTGATTTAATATTATACTATATCTCATTTAGACTCTAGCACTTTGTTATCGCCTAGATATATTTAATGAATAAAAAAATAACCACCACAACAAAGAAAAATAAATAAACTTTAGAATTCCTCTAGACATGTAGGAAAACAAACCATTAGCAAAATAAGAAATATTTTGGTTGAAATCATAGTGCATGCAAACAAATATAAAACTTGCAGATTTGAATACATTTCCCCTCTTCCAATTTTGTGGCTGCATTACGGCGTGGAAATAGTAAATCTATAAATTTGGACAACATCAAAGACATGACAAAAGGTACAGGGTTTCAACTGGCCTTTGAGTTTTCTTACAGACCCATAAAAATCAAGCCTCATGAGAGCCCTTACATTTCGTTCCATGCTCCACAAGCAGCTTACGGTGAATTTGAGTGCAACAAAGAGTTTCCAGCATATATGCATGTGAAACGGCCTCCTCAACGCCTTTAGATTAGGGTCTTCAATCTCCTCAATGACCCCATGCAACAACTTGCTCTTCCAATGCACCCACATCCACTTGCAAGCACCCTCCAATAAAGAATAAATATCATTCAATATTTTTCAATATTTACAAGAAATACTCTCCAATGGTTTGACTCTATCGGGAAATACCAATTTTATCCCAAATTGTATTTATGTATGGTGCTTCTATGTTGATTTGAACCTCAAATAGCTTAAAAACCATGTTTTGTTCAACAAGCTCAATTTAAACATTTACGAAACAATCAACTTTCTAAATTTGAACTTAAATGTATGATACAAATCTATGATTAATAGTACACTTTCTAATAATAAAAAGATAAAATTATATCTACCAAAAAATGAGCTTCCATTCCAATTTTTTT
This sequence comes from Sequoiadendron giganteum, assembly GCA_007115665.2. Taxonomy (NCBI): domain Eukaryota; kingdom Viridiplantae; phylum Streptophyta; class Pinopsida; order Cupressales; family Cupressaceae; genus Sequoiadendron; species Sequoiadendron giganteum. Next base: position 294,289,231 of record CM021105.1, on the reverse strand, counting down.
GGTATGTGTCTATATTTAGTAGGAAATTGTCTTACCTTTGCATACAAAAGAGCAACTTTAAAGGCAAGAAAAAGAGAAAAAAGATAAATAAGATACCAGTCGAATGCAATAATGAGGACGCCTCCCCAAAGCAACATATATCCATTTGTTATAAAACCAAAATATGAACCACCCAAAATGATCGGAGCATTAGATTTCAGCAAAAGCTATAAACGTAACACATAGATTATCTTCCAAAACAAAAATTCAAACACCTCCTCTCAAATATAATGTATGTAAACGGTTTGCATGCAATGTCAGTTACATATGTCTCATTTTATTCCACTACCGATAGTCTCTTTCTCCACCTCCATCGTCCACGTCCAACGAAGACCATGATCGCACATCTTCCACTACTGTCAACCTATGGGTTGCTCAAGACTTCTGCCTACACATCAATTTTTACCTGAGGAGTTTTTCTTTAAACGCAGACTCTTCCATCCCATTTATAATTGTAAAGAATGCCTCTCGATGTAATAACCTTTTCAAAAAAAATTGGTGACTTAATTTTGAACTTCTTCTGGGTTTTTTTGTACATGATCACTCCTAATGGTTTCTTGTTAACATTACCAAATTCATGAATTGAAAGGTCATTGTGTTCTATAAGATTCATGTCCATACCAATTCTATCTAGAATATAAATGCTACAAATATTAATACCTGGTTCATTATCTATTAGAGTACGCCTAATCCCTTTTTCTATTAATTGCCACCACTATCATTAAAGCTTCATTTTTGTGCTGGATCTCAAGTGATGGTAATTCATTTTGATGAAAGACAACATGTCCAAATTAGGTGAATTATATTCTCAATCAAAGTTGCCACATCATTTGGTTGTGCACTAGGAGGGATAACAACTTGTTGCAAACCATTTTGAAGCATGCCATGGTAAACATGTGATGTTTGAATCAAATCCCACAAGAATATCTTAGTAGGAGTGTTACGAAGTTGCTCAACAAGATCAATTTTTTTACCACTACATTGCCAAATTTTAGGTGTAGGTGGGAGGTATGGTTGAGGCAATGGAATGGATTTTGGTGTTTTTTTTGGTTTCTTATTGTTTCTAGTGTTATATGTGTGAGCTATAGTATGATAACTTGGTTTCCATAATACATGATTACTAGTAAGTTGTTTTACAGAGCTTAGGATATGACCATGAGGTTTAGGAGGTCCTATTATGAGAGGTGACTTAGGAGTTTTAGGAGGTCCAATAATTAAAGGAGTTTTAGGAGGAGGCATTTTAGGAGGTCTAATAATTATAGGAGACCTAATAGCCAATTATGCATTCATAACCTCAATATACTGAACTTCTTGTTGATGATCTTCTATCAAGGGGGGTCTAAGGTCACCTTTAGCATATTTATCTATACAATCCATCTTACTATAGTTTGAAAGAAATGTATCAATGGTTTCATCCTCTTGTGCCAGAATATCTTACCAAGTGGGATAAGTATTGGGAGGGGAACAAACAAGATTCTCATGACACTCAAAGATTGGATCCTCTAACACCAAGATACTCTCTTCACAAGTAGGAGAAGCATCGGGAGAAGAACAACTATGATTATCATGATTTCATCCTCTTGCACCAAAACATTCTCACAAGTAGGGTAGATGTTTGGAGATTAATGAAGATTAAGAAAAGTTATATTAAGAAACATGTCAATTATTTCATTCTCTTGCACTAAGATACTCACAATTAGGAGAGATTTTGGGAGAGTGACTAACATGATTATCAATGATTTCATTTCGCTTCCTTAGATTGTGATCATAAGTAGGGAGATTAAAATCATACAAGCCATGCATTACCCTATAAAAACCACATCTTTGAAAAGGAAACATGTTGCTACTTTCCTTTTGTATCAAATGATCAAAATTGGAGAGTTTTATAAAAAAAAATTGAAAAATAGACATCAAATATGAATATAGGACATTGAGAGAGGTTTGTCATAGACATTTAAGTCAAAAATAGTAGGACAGAGCCACCCAAACAAGACAGAGGCTTCCAAGGGTTTTTGTGTCCTAGATAGGGTTTCTGGAATTTCAAAGTTTGACTGTGTAAGGCACTACTAGAGGATTCTGTGTCTACTTGCAAATAGGTTTAACAATGAATTTTTTTCTTAATTCAATACAATTTTCTTCAAAATGAAAGTGTGCAATAATTTGGAAGATGTTTTGATAATTTTGAATGTAATTTCTAGATCTAAAATGCAAATAATTGACTAATTCTAAGTTGCCACAATCTAAAAATGATGATTTTGATGCGATTTTAAAATCAAACAATGCAATATTTTTTAATTTTTTAATTATATAAAACATGCCTAAATATATGCAATTAAGAATTTCAATTTAGAGATCTACAAGCACAAACAAACTGAAGACACAAAGGTAGACATGTGTGAAAAAATTGTTAATGTAAGTGTACAAGGACAGAGGCACCCAAGGGCATATGAGTCCTTGATAGGGGTTCTAAAAATTCAAAATTTGGATATTTATTAGACTATCTAAAGGTTTTGCTTCTATGTGCAAATAGGTCTGTAAGTGAATATGTTTATATAATTTTCACAATTTAAGATAATATGACTCAAATGCAAGTATGCAACAATAAAGAGAAATTTTCAGCTTAAATCTTTGGATAGGGTTCCAGGTCCCTTCAAAACTTGTTTGTAAGGGGTTTTGAGTCCCCTCAAAACCTATTTTCCCTATTAATCAAAACAATAAAGAGTAATTTTGACTATAATTTTGAATGTAGATATGATCTAAATGACTGAAATAAACCCTAACACGACCTATCATGCAATATGAGATGTAAAGATTTTGAATTTTTATATATATTTGTGATGCAAACATGAAACCCTAAATGAGAAATACAAATAAATACAAAGAAAAACCTAGATCTTGGGTGAATTATGGAAAAATTTAGAAGGTATGTAATCTTAACATGTTGGGTTCACCAAAATCAAACATAGAAAAAGGTGATCTAAGTCCTAAGTGCTTATAACAATAGGATTCAAGGCCTTTTCCTAAGGTTTCATTGAGATGGAGATCAATAAGGTGAGTAGATTGACTTTCAACCATGAATTTGAGCCAGTCAGACATGGATCTCCTTCTTTGAGGGAATGGAAATGGATTGGGATTGATTGACTATGATTAACCTATTATATTATGCACCTTAATATGTAAAATGCAAGATCCTGACAATGCACAGACTAAAACAGTAACTTGCAAGAAGATTTGGGAAGTGCAAAGGGCTATATACCTGTCTAGAAAATTTAGTATTGATCTTAATACAAGGACAAAGTCACCCTAGGGCGTATGATTCCTTCTACACCTTTCTTGCTCTATGTTTGAGATCTTTTGATGATAGATATGAGATCTTAGTTTCTGCTTGCAAATTTGTTGGAACACCGTCAGATAATTTTGTAGGTTAATTGACAAGGTGTAGGGTTTCAAATGCAACAATAAAAAATATGTCTTCAAGCTTCCTTTAATCCTTTTCAAACCTAAAACCTACACATTCAAAGAGAGGGAAAATGTTGTGTCATTTATAGGCTTGCCTTAGTCAAACCCCGTGTAAGTGTTTCCAATTCCACAATAGTAATGTCAATGATAAATATGGATAAATGAAAAGAAGGAATGATGAAATCACAAAGTTTTGAAACTCAACACCTTTTAATGGCTTTCTTGAAGGACTAAAGTCACACACATCACCTCAAGGTATTAGATCTTTCTTGGTTGAATGTTTGAATGCTTTGGAGACCTACAAAAGGGGTTAGCCTTCAAAAAACAATGATAATATGACATGAACTCACATACACTTTGAAATGATGTTTGGATCTTGACTTGTTGCAATAAATCATTGAAATATTGCTCTTTAATGCTCTTAATCTTCACCTCTTGCTAGATAAATTTTCATAGATTTCAAATGATGCAATAACTAGGTATTTATAGGCATTTCTCTAATTTCCCAAAAATTAAATCTTGATAGCCGAAATTTGTAATTTAAATTTTGAATATTGAAAATCGACACTAACATATCCAAAATTGGTCTGCGAAAAAATAGGGGAACCCATATGCCTTAGGTAAAATGAGTCTTGGCCCTATTTTCCAAGGAATTAAGTGTCGAGGGAAAAACATTAATTAGATGCATTTGTTCAATGCTTGCAATTTCTCGAAAAGTGGTACAAATGGGCCATAGAATGCATAATTTAGGAAATTAGGGACTTAATTAGGCTCAATAATTTAGGAGGGATAAAACATAGTGTGAAATTATCAAGGGTGACAATTTTTGATGCTACACTACCATTGAGCCTCTTGTACTTGTACTCTTTCAAAACCTAGGTGCATTCCTTATACTTTTATGATGGTCTTCTTTCATAATAGAGTATTAAAGGAATAGTGTTTACATAATCACTGTGATACCTCAATTCTTTGGAATAAGTAACTATTTTATTTCTATGACATTCATCACGTATCGACCTATTGATATTGTTATGTCAAAGTATTTGTCATATTGATCTAGGAACTTTTTCCTCAAGGGGTGTTCAAGCTTCTCAAACTCATCATAAACCCCCAATTACCCTTCAACTTGTTGACTTACTTAATCTTCATAAGACTAATATTTCCATTGTTCTTCTATCATATTTGTCATTATTTCATGGTAGATGTAGTGTTCTTTAATCAGCTTAATAACTAGGAACATGAATTCCTCTACTCAGGGATTGAACATCACAACGAGCAGTCATAACCTGCTAAAGAACCTCATTTAATCATCAACCCAGGGACATGAACTTGAAATGGGTCAGCACAATATATGCACTAATCACCTTTCCAGACATGCATGATTTCCTAAGATTCTTTATACTAGAATTTGAATTACTGGAAACAACTTTACTGGATAACTTGCTTAGAAATGAAAACTGAAAGATAAAACTATTCTGCATCTAGTGGCTGCAAGAACAGTTGATAGCTCTATGTTTCTACCAGCTGTAGGAATAGACACACTAACTTCTATGAAGGGAAGTACAACTATTCTAACTTGCAGAATGAAAGCATGGACAGTTCCCTAAGTGGGCCCCCTTAGGTAATTCCAAAAGTAGACAACAGATTAGGCAGAAAACTTCATAAACTTTATTGATTCAAGATAGACAAGTACATAGCACACAATCTCTTGACTGTATTTCTGAAACTGAAAATGTGTTACAACAACAATCTCTCAGCCCATTCTTTGAAGGAGAATGGGCTATTTATTGAAAACTAAATCCAACTACTAACTAACCTTCCCTTATAAAATGAGAGGTCTTTATAACATTTAACTAACTTAGTAAAGAGGTGGATGGAAATGAAAGAACTAAGTCAAATCAGTTCATCAGTCTTAAAGTGCCATCATCCTAGATTTATGCACCATCAAGATGCCTGAGCTAGATTTCTGGAACACTCCTCTTGCATGGCGGATGAGTTGAAACTACCTCCCTATTCTTTTGTTGTTGAACCAGTCTTCTTTGATTTGGTCTTCTATCCTTCAAGTGGGAATTGAATTCCTTCCTCCAATCATGGTACCTGCAAAATATCTTGCCAGCTATTACCGAGGTAGAAAGTTAGCTCAACACGTTCAACCTTTAAGACAATCCATCACTTCATTTATACATTCATTAAGCATTGAACTAAGGCAAACATTATTTTAGATATGGCTGCAAGAAGTTCAACAGTAGAGGCTGCAGGAAGGGTTTGTCATCACACAAAGTCATAAGGCATTCATCAAACTAATAAAACATTTTAAGGTAATAATTATGGAAAGATTTAGCATAATATATTTTTTATATTAAGCATAAAAAGTTCATGTATTGTCCCATAATCATCACTAAATGTTTGTTTTAGCATAACAAAAAGCAAAAAAGTGTTTATAAAAGTATGATCTAAATGTGCCAAAAACTTGGCTCATCATTCCCCTCAACCATCTACTTGTTGAACCCTTCAGCAAGTCTAGCATTTCTTCTTCTGGAAAATTCTCTTAAATCAGCATTTTGTTGTTGTCCACACTCTCCATGCTGGAAACTCCAGAAGTGAGCTCACATCGCCTCTAGCCTTTGCCATCTGTTATCCTCGAAACTCCTATTATATATGTTATTGTCCCCCTGTATAGACAATAATGGCCATAGGAGAATAGGCGGTTGCATAACCAAGGGCAACCAATTCTCCCTTTTTGTACTGGCATTCCTCATGTATCTTTCTGCCCTTCTGGTTGTTGCATACAAGGTATTGGGAGTGTGCGGTTCTGCCCTTTTTAATTGAAATGGAAGATGCTCCCATCTGGTTTCAATGTGTAGTGTTACAACATTAAAATCACTGTTTATAATTTGGGAATACTGAGAGAATACCTCTTGTCTCAAAGGCTCAATCAGTGGCCTGGCTCTTTCATCTCTCCATAATTTGTTCCAATCACAGTAAATACCCATTCCATTTCTAGATTCATTCCTCACAGATAATAGCATATTGACTTCATCATGCCTCTGACTATCAAATTGTCCCCCCTGCTTATCTCATTGGTGATCCATGAGATCAAAGCATTGATATGAATATCATCAACATATAAGGGGCTCCATTCTTTATCCTGGGGTACAACCAAATTGTGCAGATAAAATTCACATAGAAGGTTCCTGATGTGCAAAGGTGAATCTCTGTATGCTACATAAAATTCTTCTAGGGTATCTAAAGAAGGGTTTTTACCTTTCCAGACTCTAATCAGTTGGAAGTTCAAATACAGCTCTTTGAGGTACATTGCATAGACAGGTGAAGGTGCTTGATATTGCATCAACCATGGAATAAGCTCTACCACCTGGTTGAGAGTGTCAATTAAGTTAGAAATTTTTAGATTTTTGTTCTGGATTATTCTTTGTAATCTCTCAATTTCAAGTGCAGAAGTAGTCTGTTGATGCTGGAGTTCTTCAAAACATGCCATTCCTGCATCAAAGTTCATGACATGGAGTGAAGGTCTATGATTATAGCTTACTGTAGGTGACCCCTATATTTCATCAGTTACATCCATTTTTCCTTGTTCTTCTTCTCCAATTACCTCTGTATTATTTGGTTGTTCATAATTTTCTTGTCCTGAATTGCCATCCTATTTCCAACCTTCTTGTTCTTCCTGAGTAGCAAGAATCTCATCAGTAATGCCAATGCTTTCACCCTCATTTTCTGACGAAAACACAACTGTTACCTCCTCCTTTTCAACACATCCCATTCCTTCCTGCAGTTGCTCTGCAATGGCAGCCAATTCATCTAGACCAGTTCCTTCATGTGTACTTACAACCTCCTCAACAATAGGTTCCTCTTCTCCTAGTACAGGACTAGAAGGGTCTGAAATTAGTGGTGCGACTAGAGTAGCATCAAGTGATTGGTGGGCTGCCTGGTTTGGAGTCTAGAGCTCCTCCTTATGGAAGTAGGAATTGTTTTATGCTTTTTGGAGGGTTTTGTTGTAGGCACAAAAATGTTTTCCTTTTGCTTTCTTTTTATAGGTTTAGGGGTTACCACAATAGGTGACTTCCCTTTCTTATCATTGGAAGAAGGCTTGGGATTTTTGATAAGGGTTTGTGTCGGTTGCTTGGAAGTTTTTTTAGAAAGAGGAATGTCATCCTGTGAATCAGATGATTCCTGAGTAGGGGATACAGTAGCAGAGGTATGGCCTATGGACTGGGAGGTTCATTGCTTGAAGGTAAGAGTTTCCCCTCTAGGTCCAACATTTTGAATTCTAGGGTTGAAATTGACAATGAATTCTTCCCAAGTCATTCTTGATGCATCTTGAACAGAATTTTCAACAAGTAATTTAATAAGGTAGTGGTGGGATATGAAGTTAACCCTACCCTTTTTAAATTCAGCAGCACTATTAGATAGCAAATTGTAAATGAAGTCAAGAATATTCATCAACAATCCATGGTGTAAATGAGACAAAAGTTTGAAGTGATGAGAATGCAGGACTGAAAACCTACCTTCACAGGTTATGTATTTGATTATATATCCCACCCGTGACACCCAGTCCTGCAGCAGACTCATCCTTTGTGCACCTTGCTTATCTACCCGTAGAGGAGGGTCACTTGGCTGAGTAAACTCTGCCCTAATGCTCTTTGCATCCCTTCCTCTAGGAAATGGCTCTTCGACTTGAGGTAATCCCGTTATCTCTGCAATTCTGTCAATTCCGTCAATTGATGCATTCACCGTTATACATCTAACTTTTGCTTCCCCTTCTTGAAATGTTCTTGTGAACTCCTCTGCAATGTCTACATCAAAAGCTCTGAGCTTTAGGAAGTAATTGAACCACCCATATTGCCTGAATGGTGGCACATGCAACACATCCTGCAATAGGATGTTGTGCTCTGTAGGTTCTTGTCGAATCGGCTGACCTCCCATCTCCTTAGTTCTCTGTAATTAAATGCTTTAAGCAATGCTCACCAGGATTTTCCAAACTAAACTTCCTATAACCCCAATTCTACAGCACTTTGCCACTCCCCTGAACCAAAACTTTTGAACCACTCTTCAAAAGTTGCAAAAAAAATAGGGAAAGCAATTCGATCATGCAATCTTATTGAAGCAGAGAGTAATCATGGATAAACGGAATACATTTAGGTTTATTATTGCATGAAGTAAATATTGTTTGATCATAAAGTACAGATTTCAAATATCTGGGGTTCGTGACAACTGACATGACAAAGCTTGTGGTGGCGGCAATAATTACGTTGCAGATAGTTATGACATAGAGAAACATGCTCAATCTTGCGGAGAAGCGGAAGGAAATGGCAACCATATAGGAAATTTTTTTATGCTAATTAACACTAAATTAAATGTAATAAATAAAGAAACTTAAGCAATCTTAAAGTGAAGTGGAGCTCACCTAGATAGAATCGCCGTAATTACCTGATGTGACTTCCCTCTTCATTGCAATATATGATACGGAGAAACGTGGATGATATGAAGAATGACAGGTGGATGATGTGGCGGTAAGAGTGTGAGTGTACAGATTGCGGATGAAGTGATTGAATGGAATAGGGATCTGGTGGATGACCCCTTTATTATGATAGTTGCATGTACTTTTATGCATGGCCTAGGGAATTGAGTCGAGACTCAAGTCCTTTGGCTGCAGGATCAATGGCCTCCTGCACTAATTCGAACTGGCTAAAAAATTATTCCCTGTCAATGGGCTTATAGTAGAGCTTCAGGCGATTCCCATTGACTAATAGCTTGAATCAGACCTCATCAATGGTCCTCAATTGTACAACACCATTTGTGAATACTTTTTTTGTCTCATATGGACCCAACCATCTAGTTTGCAGTTTGCCTTGACTGTCCTTATATCGTGAGTCATAAAGCAGAGCCCAATCTCCTGCTTTGAATTTCTTCTCTTTGATGTAATTATCATGTTATTTTATTCGCTGGTTTTGTATTATCTTAGTGTAGTGCAGGGCATTCTTTTGAAGCTCATCCAAGGCATTGAGTTGCATGACTCTTTCCTTTTGTGCAGTTGTTAAGTCCATGTCCATCTCCAATGCTATTCTGAGAGTCTTATGTTCAAACTCTATTGACATTACAGCCATTTTACCATACACCATTTCAAAAGGTGTATATCCTGTAGCAGTCTTCCATGTAGTTCGGTAAGCCCATATAGCTTCTGGTAACCTTGCAGCTCAGTCCTTTCTATGCAAATCTACAGTTTTAGTCAAAATTTTCTTTATATCCCTGTTGGTGATCTCTACCTGGCCATTAGCCTACGGATGATAAGGAGTTGATTTCCTGTGCCGTATGTTGTATTCATTTACTAAGGCTGTTATAAGTGTAGAGGTAAACGGTGCTCCTTGATCTGTCACTATTTCCCTAGGGACACCAAATATGGTGAATATTTCCTCATAGAGGAATTCTACTACTTTATTATCCCTAGCATGCTTCATAGGTTTAGCTTCTACACATTTTGTCACATAATTTGTGCATACAAGGATGTAGGACTTACCATTTGAAGGCGGATCAATTGGTCCTACAAAATCCAATCCCTAGTTGTCGAAGGGTGTAACAATAACTTGTGGAAATAGAGGCATCTCATCTAATCTGGTTGGTCTTCCCATCCTTTGACATCTATCACATCTTCTGGTGTATTTGGTTGCATATCTATGCAGAGTTGGCCAATAGTAGCCAGTATTTAAGATTTTCATTATTGTCCTTTTTGCAGCAAAATGTCTACCACATGGTTCATCATGGCTTGCATGCAATATATCATGAGTATCTTCCTTTTGTACACATCTCCTCATAATCTGATCCGGCCCTGTATAAAGCATGCAATCTGCAATCCAAGAAAAGTTAAAACTTTTCTCTACCAATAATCTCTTTTCCTTAGGGGAAAATTGAGGAGGAGTTCTTCCTATAGCCAAATAATTTGCTATATCTGCATACCATGGGTGAATGACCTTGATTACAAATAGATTCTCATCAGGAAAGGAATCCTCAATAAGTGCAGAGTCATCTTGTCTTTGAATCCTAGATAGGAAATCAGCAACCACATTGGCCTTACCTAGCTTGTCCACAATTGTAATGTCAAATTCCTGCATTAGCAACAACCATCTTGCCAATCTCCCTGCTACTGAGCTTTTGTTCATTAGATACCTGATTGTTGCATGATCAGTATGGACAAATATCTAATAACCTGTGATGTAATGCCTGAATTTATTGAGGGCATAGATGATTGCCAACATCTCTTTCTCTGTAACAGTGTAGTTTAGTTCAGCCCCCTGCAGATTTTTGCTTATGTAGTAGAGTGCATGTTCTGTTGAACCACCCTTTTGTCCTAATACAACACCAATGGCATAATTTGATGCATCAGTATGAATATGGAATGGAAGTGACCAATCAGGTCCTTTGAAAATAGGTGCTTGTGTAAGAGCAATTTTCAAATCAAGGAATGCTTTTTCACATTCCTCTATCCAAACAAAATCTGCATCTTTCTTCAGCAAACTGTATAGAGGTCTTGTTGTTTGGCTGAAGTCTTTAATGAATCTTCTATAATATCTAGCATGTCCTAGAAAGCTTCTCAGTTCCTTTTTCTTGGTAGGAAAGGGTAGATTAAAGATGACTTCAATCTTAGAAGGATTAACCTGTATTCTTGCAGCAGAAATGTAGTGACCAAGCACTATTCCCTCTTGCATTATCATGAAGCACTTTTGACTTTTTAGTGATAGGTTATGATCTTCACATCTCTGTAGTACCTTTTTCAAGTTGGCTTGAGCTTCCTCAAATTTTGCACCATAAACAATAAAGTCATCCATATATATCTCTATGCAATCATATGAGATGTCTGAGAGAATACTTATTACTGCTCTCTAAAAAGTTGCAGGTGCATTGCAGAGACCAAAAGGAAAAACTGAGTAGGAAAACATTCCCCAAGGGCATGTAAAATTAGTCTTTTCCTGATCTTATGGAGCAATCTTGATTTGATTGTATCCACTGAAGCCATCCAAGAATGAGAAGTACTTTTTCCTAGATAAATTATCTAGAACTTGATCAATGAAGGGAAGAGGAAAGTAATATTTCTTTGTTGCCAAGTTGAGCTCTCTGCAATCTATACATACTCTCCATTTTCCTCCTTTCTTAGGAACAATAACTAGTGGGGAAACCCACTGACTATCTAAGATTGGGTAGATAAAGCCAGCTGTTAACATTTTCTGCAACTCTTCTTTAACAATTTCTCTCAAGGCTGGGTTGATTCTTCTTTGAGGCTGCCTGATAGGTCTGAATTCATTGTTAATGAATATGCGATGTGTGCAGATTTTTGGGTCTAAGACCTTCATATCACCATATTCCCAAGAAAAAGCTGACTTATGTTTAGTAGGCATTTTGACCATAGATTCTTGTTGCTCACTAGTGAGGTTTTTGTTGATACTCAAAGTTTTTCCTACTACTACCTCCACTTGTGAAGTTAACTCAACCATAGATACCTTAGGTAGAAATGGAATTTCTACCTCATGGGGTAATAAGGTGTGTAAGTAGTCAGTTGCTACAGGATAATGAGCTGATGTAGGCGGAGGAAGAATGGTCTGCAAGGAGCATGGATTTTTTTCATAATGAGGGTGTTCGGTACCATATTTATTTAGTAGGATATTGGACAGTATATCTTCCTCTTCTTGTTGTGCAATGAAAGGCTCTCTAGTAATCATCATTAAATTGGCCATAGAGTTCACTCCCTCCTCTTCTCCTAAATTTGGCCAAACAGCCTGTCCAGACTCAAGTTGGGCTGGAGAATAGAGGGTAAGCTTCTTTGTGTTATACCCATCAGATATTTTCATGTAACCCGACCTACAACCAATGTAAGCATCAGCAGTGGCCAACCAAGGTCTTCCTAGTATAACAGGGTATCCCCCTAATGATGCTTTTGGAGACAAAATCATAAAGTCAGCAGGCTACTCCCAGGAATCCAAGGTGACTACTAGGTCTTCTACTACCCCATCAAGTTTGACAATTGAACTATCAGCGAGCTACAGTATTGTAGGTGTAGCCCTTAGGTTTGAAATACTAATTTTTACCACTAGGTCCTTGGTCATGACATTGATAGTTGCACCAAGATCTACTAAAGCATTCTTAATTTGCACCCCATTAATATTGATCTCCACAACAGGGCTACCTGGGTCTAAATATTTTGGGATGGTAAGTTTCCCTAGCATTAGGTCGAAGAGTTGACCTAAGACATGGATAGTTTGAGGGTCTTTATTTTTCCTCCCCAGTTTCTTCAAACATGCCTCCTTGATAGCTTTGCTATAGATAGGTACTTCTTTGATTGCTCGAAACAAGGTAATTTTTGCACATATATGCTTTAGTTGATCAAGGATGTCAAAGGTAGGCTCTTCTTGTTTTTTCACATTTTCACCTTCCAACCTTTATGGGAAAGGAGGTGACAGTTGATTGGATACCTTAGGTAATGATGGAGTATGAATTGGCTCATTGGGTTGGACTAGGTCATTTGTATCTTCTTCTTGCTCAATCTCCTCAGATGGCAATTCTAAGGTTATGGGAGAAGATGGTGTGGGTAACACAGTTCTTGAATGTAAGTTGATATTATTTAGGTTGAGAGCATAGGTAGGCTAATGATTGGGGTCAGTAAAATACTTGCTGCTACTGGTGGTTATTTGGATTGGGTGCTGCTTGAGCAAGCAGTTGGGTTGGCTTTGGATTCTGGCTTTGATTAGCTGCAGGAGGTGGCATAATTGATTGTTTTTGGGGTTGCTATGGGAAACCAGTGGGTGGATTTGACCATTGTTGACCGCCCCTCCATTGGTTAGACTACTGCCAATTCCCTTGTGGAGGCTGCCACTGATTTTACTGCGGTGACTGTCAATTCCCTTGTGGGGATTGCCAATGATTTTGCTGGGAATTTGGCCAAGGATTATTCCACTGAGGTTGGGAGTATGGCCCATAGTTTGGATGGTACTGGTTCTTTCACTGACTATTATATGAACCAAAATTTTTCAAAGGGTCCTAAGGCATACCTTGACTTGGGGCCCATGGCCTGCGTTGAGCAACAAAGAACACTTTTCCCTCTCCTTCAATGGTTTTGAACTCAGTAGGAAGATGTTGCACCTCCAAATTGGCCACTGCTTTGCACCTCTAGTCCTTTTTTCTTTGTCTGTAGTGAGGGAAATATTCAACTAGCATCGCCTCAACTTCCTCTTTCTTCCTTCTAGCTTGCATAGTGTCCAGTTGAGTAGCTACATCATTGATGATATCCTGCTTGAAGTCGGACAAGAGATTAGTAATCTCCCCCTTAGATACTCCAAAGCCACTTCCTTTTATAGTAGAGGGTATAAACCCCCTCCCCTTCTTTACAGCTACTCTAGAGTAATTGAGACAAATTTTCTTGATATCATCCCAATCACTTTGGGTGACATCTTCTCCTGCCATGAGGTCAAGGGCCTCCATGCAAGTATCATTAAATCCTCTTAGGAAGAGAATTTTTTGAGATTCCTCATTCAGCTCATATTGAGTATTCTTCTGCACACTGAAAAAGAACCTTGACACATAATCGTCCAAGGTTTCATCCTCCTTTTGTGACATTTTGAAGATGTCATCTTCTCTCATATCATTTCCTCTACAATATTCTTTATATTTACTCAAGAACAGATTCTTCATTTCATCCCAAGTGGTAGCTACATTGCTTCCCAATCCCATGAACCACCTCAAGGCTGACTCTTTTAGAGTGGAGGGAAACAACTTCAGCTTGTGTGCTGAGGTTGTATAGTCATAGCTTTTGCAAAGGATGTCAAATTCAAACAAGAAGGTATGAGGGTCCTCAATAATAATTCCATAGAAATTTGGAAGTGATGAGGCAGGGATGTTCTTGAGGTTATTATTGTCATGTAGGTCAGGAATTGGAAATGGAAAAGTAGGAGTGGCCATCCTTGGTTGTGTCCCTGGATTAGCTCCTCGCTGATGAACTACAAGAGCATGTGGATTATTTGATGGGTCCTGGTTGTTAGAAGTTTGCAGATTATTCAAATGCTAAACAAGTGGATTAAGGTCATCTGGCTCTTTAGATAGGTTAAAGCTTAGCTCTAAGGAAGAATATGAGGTAACTAAGTCTTGGCCAGCATCCTAATATGGGTCTTCTTGGAAAAGGTCTGGCTCAATCTCTTCAATATCTATTCTTCCAAGAAGGAATCTTCCAAATTGGTCTCTTCTTCTACGCATACAGCAAAAAGTGAACTAACTATGAAAATTCTAGAATGCAAAATTCTAAACTAAATACTTGGAATGAAATTTTGAACTCTCTACTATCATGCCTATAATAGGTCCTTAGTTTGACACCATCCCCGACAACAGCGCCAAAAATGTAGTTTTCTTTAATCAGCTTAATAACTAGGAACATGAATTCCTCTTCTCAGGGATTGAACATCACAATGAGCAGTCATAACCTGCTAAAGAACCTCATTTAATCATCAACTCAGGGACGTGAACTTGAAATGGGTCAGCACAATATATGCACTAATCACCTTTCCAGACATGCATGATTTCTTAAGATTCTTTATACTAGAATTTGAATTACTGGAAACAACTTTACTGGATAACTTGCTTAGAAATGAAAACTGAAAGATAAAACTATTCTGCATCTAGTGGTTGCAAGAACAATTGATAACTCTGTGTTTCTACCAGCTGTAGGAATAGTCACATTAACTTCTATGAAAGGAAGTACAGCTATTCTAACTTGCAGAATGAAAGCATGGAGAGTTCCCTAAGTGGGACCCCTTAGGTAATGCCAAAAGTAGACAAAAGATTAGGCAGAAAACTTCATAAACTTTATTGATTCAAGATAGACAAGTACATAGCACACAATCTATTGACTGTATTTCTGAAACTAAAAATGTGTTACAACAGCAATCTCTCAGCCCATTCTCAGAAGGAGAATGGGCTATTTATTGAATACTGAATCCAACTACTAACTAACCTTCCCTTATAAAATGGGATGTCTTTATTACATTTAACTAACTTAGTAAAGAGGTGGATGGAAATGAAAGAACTAAGTCAAATCAGTTCATCAGTCTTAAAGTGCCATCATCCTAGATTTATGCGCCATCAAGACGCCTGAGCTAGATTTCTAGAACACTCCTCTTGCATGGCGGATGAGTTGAAACTGCCTCCCTATTCTTTTGTTGTTGAACCAGTCTTCTTTGATTTGGTCTTCTATCCTTCAAGTGGGAATTGAATTCCTTCCTCCAATCATGGTACCTACAAAATATCTTGCTAGCTATTCCTGAGGTAGAAAGTTAGCTCAACACGTTCAACCTTTAAGACAATCCATCACTTCATTTATACATTCATTAAGCATTAAACTAAGGAAAACATTATTTCAGACATGGTTGCAGGAAGTTCAACAGTAGAGGCTGCAGGAAGGGTTTGTCATCACACAAAGTCATAAGGCATTCATCAAACTAATGAAAAAATTTAAGGTGATAATTATGGAAAGATTTAGCATAATATACTTTTTATATTAAGCATAAAAATTTCATGTCTTGTCCCATAATCATCACTAAATGTTTTTTTTAGCATAACAAAAAGAAGAAAAGTGTTTGTAAAAGTATGATCTAAATGTGCCAAAAACTTGGCTCATCGGTAGATTTCATTTAGCTTGATTACACATGCCTCTATACATGACTCCTTTCTTTAGACTATCACACATGAACTACTATCATGAATTATTCCCTTTGTCCTTTGTGAGTAAAGTCCTTGCATCTGCCACTATCACATAGGTTTCATGATAGATCTATGTACCCTTCAATCTCTTAATCTATCTTTCATTTACTATATGCTTCCTTGATGTCAACCGCTTTATCTGCTTCCATCTATACTACACCATCTTTATCATTTTGCATGGTCATGGTGATTCTTCAATAGTCATAGTATCATGATCCTTCTTGATAAGGGTTTTAATCTTGACCCACTATAAAACCTTATCATATGAAGATATAATAATGACACAAGACCTCAACATATCAATGTGTACAAACAATATCACTAGTAAAATAAACATGATAGCTTTGACAAATAAACCTTTGAAAGAGAATTCCTATCACCATTTTCAATATTAACACCAACAAAGAACTCATTTAAGAGTGTTTAACAATGCTCTTATAGATCTACCATGTCATGCTTGAATATTTGGTGTTGGCAATAAGTAAAACTCCCCATTTCAAAGGATAGTCCATACGTTATACAATACATGAGAATTGGTAAGGGAACTTCATGGAAAATGAATATTTTTAATGGACTCAATATTGTCTCTTTTGACCTCTTAAACATTATGGCATGCTTATTGACGATCATAATTTCCTTTATATCTTCTATACCTTCACAACAGATTGCAAGTCACTCTTCTTGATCTCACTACCTTCTAGGTCTTGTTAACCTTATCTTGAAAACCATAGCTTGACATGAAACCTTTCTAACTATCCTCTATCAAATATTAATTCCTCTATAACAACCTTGAGTGGTAGTGAATGGAATATCTCATCTCCTTTTCTTTCATTTGTGTCCTTCATTGTTTATCAATATAGGCCTATCATCCCATAATACTCTTCATACTTTAGCACTTTTGTTCATACTATACCTCTCACAATAACTGAAAGCCTTATGACAGTCTCCTTTATGAATAGGGAAAGGGTTTTGGATAAAAAATTTCCTATTTCACATTCACTATAGCATTGAACACCTGCCAGAGTTGCAACTTAATAATTCATAAGACTTCTTCACCAAATTTGGACATAGTATTTACATCCCAAAGGCTTTCAATATACTAGGAAATACCACTGTACAAAATTTCTAAAGAGGACAAAGTTGATATTTTCTTTTGATCACTTTACATCTTTTAAGACCTTGTGATACCATGCCCCTTCTCCCTTTTACTGTGACAATGAAACTTGAACAAAAAAATATAGCACATCATTCAACACAAACAAGGAACAATGCATATGATGTTCATTACAACAAACCCTTATCCTTCACTAGCATTACAATACACTATCTTTCCATAACATCAACAATAGTTTTGAATCCATCTTGTTCTCCATATCCATGCTCGATTATAACCTTTTTCACTAACCCTTCATGAATCTTTATCCCCATATCTATCACACATCAACCACACAATATTGCCTTTTTCTCACTAAATTTAAATGAACAGTAACCTTAATAAGCTCTAACACATGTGAATGGAAAATAGAAACTCCTTCATAATAGTTGAAAATTCCAAAAAGATTGATTTAATTTACACTATAGCTCTTCACTACCTCTATGGTCTTGACAGTTTTGCAAGGCCTTCCATTGTAACATTCAATGTAAGTTCTCTTAAAATTCATCATGCCATGCCCTTCACCATTGTTGGCAATAGAATACAAATGAAAGAAATTATTACCTATCATCATCACTTGTTATAACAAAACTTTGCATAAACATTTATGAAACCCTTTCAAACATTTACAAAGGTCTTTTGTTGTCATCTTCACTACATAAACATTACAAAAATTATCATAGATGTATTCCCCAACAAAATAAAAGAAGATTCATCATCCCAATCAACATTGTACATGACATTCTCCTATGAAAAAATAATGCAAGGGTATCAATTAATGATATAAAGTTTCCACAATCTATATTATCTATTGCTGAAACAATTTTTAGATTTGATTGTGTGAGAAATTTTTGCATCAAATTTTCATATCACACTTTGTGATCCATCATTAAGATGAAATTAGAGAGATCAAGGAGAATATGGGAAGTTGCATGTAACGCCCCGCCACGCAAACCCCATAGGACACAACTACTAACAATAACAGATTTTTTAATTTTTTTAAAACAACAATTACATTAAACATAAATAATTAATTAATCAACATAAATATATCATATAACAACAACCTAGTCCCATGGGGTAACATGGTGCGCTACTCGAAACGAACCCAAACCAACCACAACGTTAAACGAAACCAAACTAGATAAATGATAGAAGCGTGAATGAGAAATGACATAAACCATACATCCAAACATGAATAAGATAAATAAGGAAATACATGAACATAATATTATTACATTTCAACTTCCAAGTTCATAATACATTCGTGGAACATATTTCCACAGATACAACACAATAAGAAACCAATATTACATTACAAAGTTGCTTCCCTTATAATAATGGGAAGTGTACATCATAATCCAAAAGAATACAATAATGAAGAGTTGAATACATAACACAGTACAATCTTCCTCTGAGTGAAGCTCTGGGATCACTGCAACTGGTACATCTCTGCAACATCACGATCGTCGGTGGGGAACCCAATGGGAGTGTAGCACATTCCACCCGACCATGTGAACCCGAAGGAACACCCCCTGTGCTAGGAGATGACAAGAGGACCCTCATCCAACAAGGTCAAAAAAAAACATAAAGGACTAATGCCACCCAACACAAAACCACATCAAAACATAAACAACAACAATAATACTCCAGAGGCAACAAGAGGAAGGGAAGACAACGGTTACAATGGGAGAGTGTCATTGCATGACCTTACATGGATTAACCAGACTACCTAACACTAGGAGCTACCTCCATCAATGTGGATTAACCAGACTACCTAATACTAGGAGCCACCTCCATCTATGGTTAACCAGATAGCCTATCTCAAGGTGTCACCCCATAGGGTGACTCATGCGGAGCCACTTATGTAACACCCCTCCATTTTTCTTTTTGGACTAGATAGTGTGTCCTTGTTTGCGTTGATTTGTGTTTCAGGATATTCAGATACTGTATTCTGTGTGTGTTATTTGATTGCTATTTATAGAGCGGCGAACTATTTTATGTGATGTAATGTGGTTTATCTGATGTTTTATTTTACATGTTTTAATTGGTGTAATGATGTTAGTGGATATAACATGTGATTGCATATGAGATTATTTGAAGTATTGTGGAAGAGTTGATTGTAATGATTGTATTGGTGAAGGGGATGGGTTCGTATCACTCGCTTGTGAGCGCCCTGCGATTCTGTGATTTCCTCTTCACGGTGTGTATTTTATGTTGTTTATATTATATGATGTTGGTTACTATGTTTTCAGGTTTGCAGGTACATGACATTGACTCCACCTGGTTTCACATGTTTGAGCATGTCAATCCAATGGTTAAGTTGAACGAGAGATAGTAGCTAGGTAACTTGTGTCAAGTCTACACCCTATCCATAGTGTGTCATCAATCGTGTGTGTTGAGTCATTGATTCCCTTGCTTTAATCTTATTTAATTCTGAAGGGATTCTTGATTTGGAAATAAATATTTAGAATTATTGCATTAAATTATGTTGATAGTTATTTAATTAAAATTATACATTGTTGATAGAAGTTACTCTATAAATTAATTAATTAAATTTAATCCATGGGGTTGAATTTAATTATTAAATAATTAAATTAATTAATTAAATGTGATGTTAAGAAAATTAAATGAAAGAAAAGAATTTAATTCATTTTGGAATTTTTATTTCAATTAAGTGGGAATTAAATTAGAATTTGGAATTAAATTTGTATTTGGAAATATTAAATTAAATAGAAATTAATTTTGGTTGTTAGAAGATATTTTAATTTTTCCAGCATGTTAGAGTTAAATTAAATGAAAGAGTTTGTTGAAAATTCATTCACAAAGAGAATTTTGGAGAGAGGAAAGCTTCTTCACGAGTGTGTGAGGATATTTCTAAGAAGAAGATATTTTGGGGGGAAAATACATAGAGGTTTGGTTTTGGGGGAAATTCTTGGCCGTAGAATTGCATTAGAATTGTTCTAGTAAATTTTGTTGTGATTGTTGGTTACTTTCTTGGTTGGAATCATTGGAATTGCTGGATAGAAGTTGTGGAAGCTTTGGAGGAGGCTTTGCATCAAATTTTCTATTACCTGAAGCTTCTTGACTCAGGTTTTCTTCTGTGATATTGTATTGTTCTTTATTTACATTTAAAATTGTAGTGATTAAAGAATTGTTTGTTAAATCCATTTAGGAAAAGAATTTTTTATTAGAAGAAAGAAGAAAAATAAATAAATTTAAAAGCTTTTGTTATTCCCATGAAGTTTTCTTTAGGGAAATTATGAAATCTCTGTTGGATTTAGTTTATTTGAGGAAATTGTTAATTTTATTATTAAATCAAACTTATGGGTAGAACAACACTTAGATTTGTTTTAGAAAATTTAATTCATTGTAGAAAAATGAATTTATTTTTAAAACCTCTGTAGAAATTGCGATGGAAAAACCTAGAGGATGTGGTTACTGAAAGCTTCTGGAAAGAAATTTAAATCTTCCTGTAGTTACCTTGTTCTCTTCTTTGTGTATGTAATTGAGAAAGTAGTTGTAAGATTTAATTTTAAACCCTCTGTAAATTTGGGATGTTTTCTGAAACATTGCATAATTTCACCTATAGGTGAATGTTTTCACAAAATTTCCCCAATTTATTTATTATGTTAAATTCGTTTATATATATATATATATGTGTGTGTGTGTGTGTGTGTGTGTGTGTGTTTATGTGTGTGTGTGTGTGTGTTTATATATGTATATATATATACAACTATTATTTCTTTTTAAAATACTATTTTGAATTTATTATCGCCGTCATACAGCAGACGAATTTCTGTGGAAAAAGGTTGTGAATTCGTATAAAAAAAAGAAGAGAAGAAGCGAATATTTCATTTGATGTTTGTTTTGTTGCATGTATTTTGGTGGGGTGCAATGCAACCCCTGCCGCCCCCTTATCAAGGAGGGTGCGACTATCTCAAGGACAGCGCCCTCCACTAAGTGGAGGAAGCGCTACCTCAAAACCCCCTTTGGGAGGCCGCGGGCAGTGTAAGGTGGGGCGGGGGTTTGGCTGTGGCCGACCCCTCCCAAGCATACAGTTCTATTTTTTTAATTATATTTATCGGCACCCAAATCAATGGCGTTCACCAGAACATAGGGAATAAAAGGGATTTATAATGGTTAAATGAAATACATATGATATATATATATTGTATATATATATATATATTGTATATATATATATATATTGTATATATATATATATATATATATATATTATATAATATACATATATAGTATATATATGTCATATTTTTAATATATTAAATTTTGGGATTAAAATAATTTGGATTATTATGTACCAAATGTTAGTATATATTTAATATATATATTTAAAGAGATATATATAATTAAATATATATAAGTATATGTGATGTTGTATTGTACAAATAATTATATTTGAATGGTTATTTAATTAATGAGAATAATTGGGTGCATACGTTAAAGTTGGAAAGAGTAAACTATAAGATGAAATGGATGTTGTGTACAGTTGGAAAATTCAAAGAAATGTAGAATTTGGTTAGAAAATTGAAAAGATTTACTTGCATGGATTTATGTTGTTTTGAAAGTAAATTAAGGAATTGATTATATAGAATAGGCAATTATTTATTTTTATTTATTTATTTTCTATTAGAGCAATTAAATTATTTTGAGTGGAATATAAAAAGGATATGGATTTAGAATATCCAAAAATAGTAATTTTCTCGTGATTGTCTTTTAGGTTTATTTTCTCCATATTTCATAAAGGGAAGTGAGTTTAATTGTTTTAAGTCTTCCTTTAATGGAAGAGGAAATAGGGTCACATGATTATTTGAGTTAACCCAGTTATTGTGTCTTTGACTTTGACAATGTTACCTATTGATTGAGGATGGATGAAATCCAAATATTATATTTGATTAATGACTTGTATGCTTTTTGTAACTTTTTCTTCAAGTTGTGTTTTGGGAAATGGGATTAAGTGTTAGTCCAAAATTGTAAGTCTTCCAGAGGATCTTAGAGGAGGAGGGTTGTCAATTTATTATGTCAACTAGTTGTATTTCCCTTGGGTAGTGCATGGTGTCTTTTCAGTAATTTACCCGGTTTCCATGAACGGGGATGTTTTGTGCCTCATTTGAAAGGAGTGGACTATGTGTTTGTTGCCTCCAATTGTTGGAGTGAGTTTCATTATTTGTTTCCTCCTAGAGATGGAGTGGGTATGGTGCCTAGGTTGTATGCACTTGTGATTCCCTTGGTGATTAGTTTTGTTTGTGTGTTGTCAAATAGAAGAGTGGCTTCCATTAGGGGCCAGAGCCCGTAAGAGGTAAGATTGGATAACCTTTGGAAGTAGTTTAATCAAGTGATAACTAAAATTGTTCTAAAAATTTGGGGAGTACTTCACACTAAAAAGATAAGTTCTAGCCTCACTCATAGTCGCAGGTTCTTGTTTAGGCTTGGAGTGAGTGGGAAGGCCTGAAATGGCAAGGTCATCTATCTTGTCAATATGAGAGGTATATGATACCACATTAGTAAGTATGAGGGTCGAGGGTTGATAGAGGTCACTAGGAATACCAGAGCCTATGAAGATCCGCCGAGGGTAACTCATTATGAGTTGTGCGATGACACTCTATCTAGGACAATAGTTGGTATTTGTTTTATGTGTATGGTTATCTGAACATACTTGATCTATTTTATGTTTGGAAGCAATGTGACCTATGTCAGTAATGTGAGAGTTGTACTTGTTTAGTTAATTTGTTTGGTTATGTTAGTATGAGTTAGGCTTTGGTTAGTGGTTGTAGTGTTTGTCCATGTTACGTTATTACTATCTCCTAGCATGGGGGGTAGGCCTTCGGGTACCACTTGGTTGGGAGGAACATGCACCATACACCGTTGGGTCCCCATTTTTCTTCAGTACTTGGTGGCGAGACATCCAGTTGGACAACTTGCGGTTCTTGTTTTAAATTTAAGCATTGCAATATTTCTATTTGTATAAGTTATTTTATCCCCCTTATGTTTATGAGGTGAAATTTTGTAATTGTAACACATTTGTACTATTGCCTCATTCTGGGAATGAGTGATGTAACTATTTGATTATGTTAATGATTATGAAAATTGTGTCTTGGATGGTTATCTCATTATGTTATGTTATACATTTATGTTGATTTAATACTCATTGCTTAATGTCATTTAATGTTATGGTTATATGTTGATATATGTGTGGGTTTAAGTAATCCCAAACTTGTAGCCTTAAAGGTTGTTGTTAATTAGTAAGTGAATGTGTATGTTAATTACACTTTATAAAAAAATAAAATCGGTTCGCTTAAGTCATTAATTACAACTTCCTTTTGGGTTACTTGGCGGGGCATTACAACTTACCTTTTGTGGAGACAAGGCAATGACCTTACCAACTAGGTCTTCACACCCATCCTTAGCCTTTGATAGCACTAACAACAGGGGTGAGGTGCATGTTTTAGTCTTGTTATATGTTTAACTAACCCAACCCACTAGATACATTAATTAGGTTATCACTTATTTAAGGGAACTCTTCCATGGATGACCACTTGTACACCGCCCCCCATGAAGAGACACTCTCCCCTACGGTTACCCCGAAACCAAAGACAAGTAAAGGGTGTACCTCAATACTCAAAACATAAAGGACATTCTCTTAGAACAAAACACACGAGGCATAACCATCTCATGACTACATAAAGTATGAAACCATGAAACAAGGAGGTACCACCCATACACATATCCTCAAGGTAAAAAAATAGATATAAAGGTGCAACAAAAAATGCGCAAACGCACAACTTCCCCTAGCCTCTAGAGGTAAGTAAACATCTACCCAGGAATTAAAATAACACATGTTTCCCCAAAATCATGAAACAAATTAAATCAAAGTTCCTAGACGTACAATAAATAGCTCTTCACAAATAAATCAACAATTCATTTTTACAATCCAAAAGAAAAACTCATTTAAAAGATGCATTATTCCAATTAAAATCATATTTCCAAACTATATAAAATTTAAACCAAATCAAACATATGGCACATCAAATAAAAACTTTCATCATTTTAAAATCCTTTAATGTAGATAAACCACAATATTCACAATCCATTCCAACTCATAAAATTCATTACGAGTGTAAATATTCCAACTTAATATATGGCAATAACCATTCATATTTTATATCTAATTTCAAATTTTAATTTACATAACATTAACTATCTTATCAAATTTATTTTACCAAATTAAAAAATATGAATTTCCATAATTTAATAATCAAGATAAATTTTATTCTTTAATTCAAAAATTGAAATTATTTTTGCACTACCACAATATATTTATATCTAAATATATATATATACACACACATATATATATACATGTATGTATATATGTATATATCCTTATCATAAAAGAAATATTAAATTAAAATTACTGTTGATGCAACTATAGCATACCCAAAAGATAGATTTAAATGAATATCTATCTCACACTAAATTGATGTATATACATATATATATTATAATATTAAAACTGAATTTAATAATCTAATACATACATCACTGTAATAACCACAAAGCTCAAAAAATACAAACCCAAAAACAAACGCAGCTAATCATATATATATATATATAAGAAGAGTCAATATAAGGGTGTGGCCAGTCTTGAAGGTTGTTGTGCGGTCCTTCAAGATGGAAAGAATGGACACCCAAGGTGTCAAACCCAGACCATTGAAACAAAAAAAAAATGGCTCGTGGCAAAAAAATTTGCAAATCATTAAAATATATATAAGATGCATAAGCACGGGGAAAATTTGGGCATAGCCCAACACATGAAATCACTCAGATAACAAGAATCAGATTGACGAATTATAATAGCCAAAATACGAAATACAGCTGAAATAAAAAGAAGAAGATCTCTAGAATAGGGGAAATTACAATGTAAATGACTGGAAACAAATCCATAAATGAACAGATTGAAAATAGAGCCAAATATACCAGAAATAAAATAAACTTTCAGACGATTTTCCAGTCAAGCTCACACATCTAAAATATTAAATAACGATATTGTACAGGAAACGAAGGGGAAAGCAAAATCCAAAGGTTGAAGATGACATTTACACAACAACAATTTCACAAGAATAACAATTCAAAAGCTTCACAGGAATGCATTATTTATTTTATAGAATTTTCAACAAGCAAGCCTAACGAAATTTTAAAATTTTCAATTTTTCTTTTCAACAGGAAATTACAAAGATTATTCAAGTTTGTAGTGCTACCTAGAGTCCTTTTCTAGAAATTAACTCGGAGACGAAATGCTGCGTCGTGCATATCCAGCCCGCTACGTTCTTCACCAAATTTTGAAATTTGCAACTTACAAGAAGCAACTTCGAAGAAACAATATCTAGAGCAACTATGATTCTATTTTTTTTTTAATTCTCTTCGAAAAAAAAATACAGAAATTAAAATTTCCAGAAAGCTCAAAAAATGTGAATTTCATCACACATGGAAAATAGCCACTTGCATTCAATTTCAATTTTTACTAATTTTCAAATAAGCATTTTTCCCAAATTTCCCAAACTAACTATTTCTTCCAAAATTTAAATAATATAATTTCCTTGTTAAAATATAATCAACTTTTTAAGACAAATAATATTAAAATAAATAAATAAACATTATAACTCAAGCAACATTTAAATTTAAAATTTAATATTAAATTAACTACTCGATGTTAGGATTACTCATCATAATAATAATTTCAAATGAATTAATTTAAATATTCAATAAAACAATTTATTAATTTATATCTATTTAAATTAAATGGTATTGTCAAGATAATTTAAACTATGCAATATTAATAAAATCATTAATGTATAAAATAAATAACACTAACTAGCACATTTATTTTCTAAGAGAATTAATGCCACTCAAAAAATAACATTTAATTAAAGCAATTATTTAACAACATCAACATAGCCACATTCAAAACCTTTAATAAACATTACTAAAACCATGGAAATAATTGACTCAAAATAAAGCAACATTAATAATACTATCAAAATTGATCATTCAAACCAAAACGAATAAACCCCTACACAAATAAACTCTTACCCAATCGACCCAACGACCCAAACGGAGAGGCACACTACATTGCAGACCAAGAACATACTAAAAATATAAGGGTGAGGGAGAGGGTGAAGAGGGACTACATGCGGGTCAAGGAAGAAAACAAAAACAAATAAGAAGTCCATGGATTAAAAGAATAAAAGTGAGTAAAAATAAGATACAACAATTTACAATTCAATCTTATAGAAAAATAACAAGAAAATAAATGGATTGATACAAAAATAGGATTAATTTGATTTAATATATCTAAACATATTATAAGTAAAGAATATAAGAATATTTATATGCTTATATGTTAAATCAGATTAAGTGAAAATTAAGTTATAGTTATTTGTTTATATAGTAGGAAAATTTATATCTAAGTTTTTATATGCATATGTATTATAGATTAAATTATATCTGATTTATCATTGTAATTTATAAATTTTTATATAAATACTTCAAAAATAATTATACTTAAAGAACTTATATAAATTAAAATTATATATGCATACAAATTTATGTAAGAAACCTTGTAAAAGTATATAAGTGTATTACAAATATATAATGAATATAAATCATATGAAGAATTAATTATAAGATAAGCTAATGCAATTTTTTTACTAAGTATAATAAAATGTTCTACTTAAAATAAAAGAATAATTTAGTTAAAGTATGAATAAATTAAAATTTATTTTCTTTCCTTAATTAAAAATACTTTTTACTACATTAAATAATAAGAAATATTAACTCAAATTTAATTAAGTATCAATATAAATTAAATTAAATATTTAATTCCAAAAATATGAACTTATTTGATTTATAAATGTTTGAATTTCCATTGGTTGTTTCCATTGATTTATAAACCAATGGAAATTGTGGTTTTCTTAAAGAAAATTCAAGTATTTTTTTTTAAATTAAAAAATTTCTTTTAATTTAAATAGATGTTTAATTAAAGTTGAATTAATATTTCTTATGTTTTAATGTAATAAAAGTATAAATTAAAGAAAGAAAAAAAACTTTAATTTATTCATACTTGAACTAAATTACTTTTTAATTTTAAGTAGAGCATTTTTTTAAATTTTTTAGACTGAATTAGGGAGCCTCCTTATAAACTGCAGTGTGTTTGCTAAATTTTTTCACGTGATCGGTAATATACATGCCTTTTGGTACCATGGGGATATAGGGGAGACTAGACCTTGTGACCTCTTGCCTACAATAGAATGCTTTAATCAATTAAACTAAGCCCTCCTTTTAAGTAGAGCATTTTATTATACTTCAATTAGTTAGTCTATTTTATAATTAATTCTTGATATGATTTATATTATTTATATATTTGTAATATACTTATTTACTTCTACAAGATTTCTTACATAAATTTATATATTTATAATTTTAATTTATATAAGCTCCTATATATAAGTATAGTTATTTTTCAAGTATTTATATATAATAAATCAAATATAAGTTAATCTATAATATATACACATATAAATACTTAGATATAAATTTTCCTACTATATAAGCATATAAATATAGCTTAATTTTCACTTAATCTAATTTAATATATAAGTATATAAGTATTCTTATACTCTTTACTTATAATATGTGTAGATATATTAAATCAAATTAATCCTATTTTTTATCAATCCATTTATTTTCTTGTTATTTTTCTATATGGAATTGTAAATTATTATATCTTATTTTACTTATTTTTATTCTTTTCATCCATTGACTTTTTATTTATTTTTATTTTCTCCCTTGACTCACATGCAATCCCTCTTACCCTCCCCCCCTCACCCCTATCTTTTTAGTTTGTTTGTGGTCTACAAGTTCCCATTTTTCTTCTTGAACTCTCTACTTTCATCCTGATGATGGATCATAGTGTGTGATCTAAAACGTTAATGCAAAAAATTATCACACAATCGAATCTGAAAATCATTTCAGCAATAAATAATGCAAGGGTTTTGACAAAACAATAACCTTACTCCTTTAAAAATGAATCTCATGTATGCACTATTGCATGCTCTTGCATGGATGAAGGATGATTATGTTCAATAGAAACACAATCATTTAAACTATTTTCCTCTCATCTTGAATACATTTCCCACATACAAATGCCTGAAAATAGTATTCTCATTGTTGTTGAAGTCTCAATAGTGAAGAAGAAACATTATATGCATTCCCCATTTTATGAAAACAAATGTAAGGACCATATCTCAATATGACCTCTTTGGTATCCTTTAGTTGTGTACCTCAATAATCTAGTTTACATCATGTGGAAACATGTAACAATCATGAAGAGAAATCTAAAAAGATAAAACCCTAATATGCTCAGCCTAAACTCTTTATTTAAAGTGACTTCTCTCTAAACACATGTAATGTGGAGTTGGCAAATTCAAGGCACCTTAGAATTTTAACAAGCTAAGACTCCTTTTAACAAAATACATCACTTGAAGACTTGGAATATGACCAAGACACCTTATTTAAGCTTTTTTCCTTTGAAGAAATTTTCAACCCTTTTTTAAGTCCTAATAAGCTATCCGGTGTGACTATTTATACCAAGGGGAAAAAATAAGATAACACTTACATTAATATTTTCTAAATCCATGGTTTCCTTCATAGCCTCCATATTTAATTTCTTACCCTTTTTATTTATTTATTTTTAAATTTTATCTCTCCATCCTTCAAGTTAAATCCACATGACCCCCCATTGGTACCACCTTTGTTTCCTAAGATGGGATATTTGGATTTAACAAATTATTCTCTTCCTCATTCTACTTTCTTCTTAGGCCTTATCTCTACCTCCTTAGTCATGCTAGGCATCCCATACTCTTAAAGAAGATTATTTATGGACATAATCCCATTCTTGTTTAGAAATTAAAAAACTCTTATTCAAAGGATTTTTAAGAAGGAAAATCCAAAACCATATAAAAGGAACCATTCATGAATTCTTTTGTGAATGAATTTATGGCCTAGATCAGATGATTACATAACTTTCTAAGAAATAAAAAATTCCTTGAGAGATTTTAATTGAAAAATAGAATTAAATTATGTTCTATTTTATAAAATTTTAAGTAGCAAAAATGGACATTTTCATAATCCAAGAACTAGATGAAGACATTATTTTTCACTTTTAGATTTATCCTTTAAAGAAGTGGTAACTTTGAATCATAAGAAATCATTAATCTAACATAAGATTGTATGAATTTTATCCAAATAATATCCATGTATCTTAAACACCTCCCCTAACATTCCAACTATCTTAGAAAAACAACTAAACACTCCAAAACTTCAAAGGTAGCCCATAAAAGTGCACCCAAATATTTTCCTTCAATTCTTGTGAAGGAGTACTGTAGAAATAATAGTCCCACTTTTTAATAAAAAAATATTCTCAAGGTAAAATCAAGAGCCTCGGGACATAATGTAATCATGAAGCTCTTCAGAAAGAAACAAAAGAACAAAGGTGCCTTTTAGAAGATAGTAGATAGTGTTCTACCATTCCACTATCATCCAATGCAAAATTTCCCCCTTTGACAACCATTTATCATGACATGAATAGATCATTACATTTAAAGAAAATCCCCAACATTTTGAACCACCGCATCTTCCTTAAGCAAAAATTTGGGGATTTTATCACCCACACCCACCATTATGGGGATATTCCTCTCTACTGGTCTTCTCTTTACATTTAGTCAATAGTTCTCCACATGATTATATCTCAAAATATCATCAATGTCATTTTGAAATTTGTGTCCAACTTGATTTTCCTAAAGTTGCTTGTCTCTTATGACATTGAACTAATTGTACTAGCATGTAGTGCATGTCAAGGAGTTTCTTGCCTATGACCATTGAGATTAAATTCAATTCTTTTGCAAGCTCCCTTGGATTCTTTTTTATGTCCATATTTCAAAAAATCAATATTCTAATATATAATGGTAATCTTTAAATGTATTTTCTATTATTTTGGGAAAAAATATGTAAGACCCCACATTTCATATGATTAGAAAAACCCTAATCTATTTTATGTTTTCCAAAATATATGGTAAGATGTAATGTGGATGATAAATAGTGTGATTATGTGACAATATTTTTGCATTTCATTTTGACATTTTTATTGACACTACCATGAAGGAGTTGGGACTCATAAATTGTGAATATGAGTAGAAATTGTTGTACAATTAAATCTTATTTTGGCTATCAAATTAATGTGATAGATGATCGTTGCTTATGGTTTCATTGGTAATGTGCAGGAGGGGAAGGGTGTTTGTACGAGAAGGGAAGACCATTGAGAACACATAAAAAATGCATCTCCTTGTGGTCATGAAGTTAACCCCCTTTTTTTGGGGGCTTAAAAATAAATAAAGCTAATATGTTGGTAAGTTAAGGGGTGAGGATTGATGTTAAAGATTAATTGATTATGTTTTTAAGGGTGCAAGTGTGGTTAGGGGCTAGAAACCCTTATCCAAGAGTGAAACTCGGATGGACCCTTAAGTGGGTCTTTTAAGAGGGTTGTTGGTCAATGTCCTTGGTAGGTTTGTAAAAATAAACCCCCTAGGGTCTATACCATAGTGGTAGGGGTCAAGTGGGCATACAATAAGGCCCCAAGGACATGATTTGACTCTTGAAAGGTCCTCTCAATGAGGAGTGACGAATTTTGAGGAGAGGGTGGGAGTGAAAAGATGGAGGGGTTGTCCAAATGCATGTTCCCCTCTTTAATGAGAAAAAACCCTCATTGATGGGATCAAGATGGCTTGACTTGGAGAGAAATGAAGAGTAAAAGAGTTAATTTCCTCATCCTAAGAAAAGAGATAAGTTATCCTTTATTTCCATATCCCCTTTTGTTTTATTGCTATAAAAAAAATGGTATGTTGTATGGATCATGTTTTGAATCATATAGTAGAGAATTTAGATACATGGAATTTGATGTTAGGTCATTCTTATTCCTTTGTAAAAATTTGAAAAGACTCCATGCATCATCTTGGAGCTAAGAGAATTCCTTGCTCAGGGGTATGGCTAGAGCCCACGAGGCTCCATGATGCCATTATGGTAGGGTGGAGAGCAAGCCTTCATTCCTTGGCATGCAACTATTTGTTTTATCATTACTATTTGTAAAAGAGAAAGTTATATTTATTTTGATGTTCTTCTTGTATATCAATGTATTCCTTGTCATATGGAAAATTTCAATAATAGATTTTGATCTTTTATAAAAGGGAAAGGAAACACTCTATAGGCTTGTGTTTAAGAAGAGATTGGGATAAGGAGGAGTTACCTTTGGTATTTACAAAATAAGATATTGAGCAATATGTATTTGGAACTTTACAAAAAGATTTCTTATTGTACAAATTCATGATTGCTATATAAATACATGTTTCATAGAATTCCCTCGCATTTTTGTTTTAAAAATATGCATGTGTTGATAATACATTCTTGTAAAACTTGCTCATTGAAATGAAATCCTTGCTATGTTAGAAGTCCATAATAGTTCCTCTATCATGTTAGTGTGGCTGGAAAAGAAATGCATTCTAGTTGTTCCATGTATTTGTACTTAAACTTAAAGATTCAATGTGGTTAAGAAAGAGAATTATTTTTTTACTGTTGAGATGAAAATCAACATATATAGATGGAGAACTACATCCCATCAAAAAAGAAAAGAAATAGAAATCTTTTATAATGTCGATGGCTTACTTCATTATTGCTAGGATTAGTAGAATAGCCCTGTCAAAGCAGCAAAAATATATGTATATATATATTAGCAATGAACAATATTTCTTTGTTTAAATAAGAAATAGAGAAACCTGATTTTTTAGATATTCTAGGGTTTAAAACTGGTGGTTTAATTCACCTCTCAATGAAATGAGAGTGGTCTGGGTTATCGGCTTCTTTCCTACGAGTGGACGGAACATAAGCCCTCTATTTTCCTATAGCTGCAAGTATCTTGACGTAAACTACATTGCACTGGGTATTGAACCCATGACTATAGGCACCATAGATTTGTCTGTATAGGCGCCATAGACTTTGGTGTATTGTGTCAGTGAATGTGCATATTCATCCTTTCGGTGCATCGAGGTAAACTTACGTAGTTGCTCCTTTTTCTTCTCTTTATGCAAGTTGGGGGGGGCAAGGCTGCCCTGTATACGAGCAAGTAGAGATCTAGTAAAGCGCATCATATTGTATTTGAAGTATAAAGTGGAAACAAGGAGATGAAATACAAAGGTAATCATACTCTTGCATTACTCCCTTCAGTAGCTCATTCAAGAATGAGGTGTATGTTCAAATGATGCCTCAGATCTGTATCACTACTATATTCATTTTACCTGCCATTCTCATGCAGTAAGCTTCGTTGTATAATAACACACACATAATAAGAATATATTGATACCTATCTATAACATACAACAACCCACAATATTTAAGGAAACAGAAAGATCGAGATATAATACTAACATGGTGAAACAAAGCATCAAATTTCCTATCGCCTTTCAAGAGGATGCTAGAGAAAAAGAGCAATACGAATTTTGTGAGTAGAATATAGAAAACCAAAATAGGATGATAGTTCAATAATAAATAAAGGTAAGATTTTATCTTATGGCCTTGATCTTCTGTAGGCTATTCATTTCCATAACCACCATAATCGTGGCAGGATCCCTCACTCTCCAGTAACAACTGGTTTATATGAATATATATTGTTTTTTTTTTGGGTTGCTTACCCGTAGGGATGTCCGTACCCTTAGAAAATGGCGTATAAATAGAGTTATGTGACCTATTAGAATGGAGTAAAAGAAAGAAAAAAGGAGCCTTACACCTTGGTAGGAGTTGTAGTTGTTACCAGAGTGGATGGCGTATACACTTACTTATGTCCCACTTTTCAATGCTAGGTGAGTCTGAACCATCCTTGGCATGCGTAGTATTAAATTGGAACAACATTCACACCAGCAAGAAATAGTATATCAAAACAAAAATCATACCAAATCACCATTTAGATTTGGCTGTCAAATCATGGTCAAGAGTGGTCTGCAATGGTTTAACAGTAGAGCGAATTAATACAAGTTGCTACCATCAAATCTGGGCAGACGTATTAGTCTCTGCTTGACAGCATAATAACTCCACCTTACCAACACATCATTTCTCAGAAATCAGAGCACTATCAGATCAAGCCAGGCCAATTAATTGCTATCACCACTCGTACCCACCTCAACAATATCGTGAAAAAAAAATCTCCCTCCTATTTTATTCCCACCCATGCTCGTTTGTTTGATCTCTGATGTGAAAGGAAGTCTGGTCAGAACACTTGAATTTAAAATATTAAATAAGAAAAAAAAAAAAAAACTTGATAATTTCTGCAAAACTGAAATCAAAGCCGGATCACAATCTGTTTGGATTCACCCGTGGGAGGATGTCTCATCACTACCTCTGGTATTTGAGGTGCATTTCTGATCCAGTGTAGATTTTCCTTTGAATGGCTTATTCAAAATATGAGTGTTTGGTGCGAGTTTGAGTGCTGCACACTGAAATGGTTGGAACGAAACAATTGAATTTGCACCCACCTCAGCTTCTCCACTATTTATGTGTGACATTGTCCGATATCAATTTTTCTCAATGTTTTCTCTATCAATAGATTTCTAGTCAGTCGCCCTACCTTATATAAATATTTTTTTTTTGAGAGTTCACTTTTGTGTCCATAGTATGATTAATTCTCAGGATAGTATTTTTCTTAGTTTTACTTTCAGAATTAGAATTTTAGCATTAACGCCTGTAGCTTCCAGCTCCCCATTAAATAAAATAATCAATTGGATAATTAGATATTTATATAAATTCACCCTGTTAATTTTAACCGCACATACTCCTCTCCCAGCGTATAATTTCTCGAGTAAATAAAATTACCCTTTCTCTTTTAAATCTCTGTGTGAACAAGATGTTAATGCTGGTAATCATGTGTTATTTTTTAAATACTCATATAATGGATATTCTACTTAATCCCGAATAAATAAATAAAATCAATAATAAGATTTTTATATAGAATTCTAATATAATTTGACCGCAGATAAACAAAATAAAGAAGAGAAAATGTTTTATTCATTTGACGTTTTAAAAAAAAAATAGAAGAAAAGTAGTCAAGTAAAATTTTCCAAAAAGAAGAAAAACAAAGAGGGGTTAAAAGGGGAAGCTACGTGGATTATAGTTTTGGCAAAAGACAGAGTAATGAGATAAAAATGGGAATTAAGATATTAAGTGTTTTAAATTATTTCAGTTTTGATTAGCTTTTCAAATAGAAATTTATGTTATTCTTTATTATAATAATTATGTATGTAAGTATTATTATTTTTAAATAAGAATTGTTAAATTCATTATATTTACATTATAAATGATATTTTATCAATGGTAAAATTGTTTTTGGGCATGAGAGAAATAAACTTATTACCAATAAAAAGATTATTGATATTATTATGAAATAAATTTTAATTTAAGTTTTAACAAGAAATTAACATTAGAATGTGAAATATGCACAGTAGTGTTAGAAGATTTAGATATTATAAATTGTAATACTTAGCAAGATGATATTAACAATATTTTAATGGTAAGTAAAATTATTGTCCACAATAATCAAATATATTTAATATTGAAATATTTTATCATAGTTTAAAAAAAATATATATATTATATTGATGACAATGAGAATTAATATATTTTTATGGTTAATTACATTAGTGGAATATTACAATTGGGAATAAAATTAAAAGCATTTAACTATGTGAATGTTATTAAATTTTATTTTTACAAGTACAGTTAATAATACTATCTGAGTTATGTTAAAGGCTTGATTGTTATTTAATTATTAGTTGGTAAAGGTAATAGTAATAGTAAATTGGAAAAATAATAATAAATGGTAAATCTAATAGTAAAGTATTGGTAAAACTATTATTAATAATGGTAACATTATATTACCTTGATGATATTAGAAGTAAATAAAGAATTGGTAAATTAGTAAATGTATATAATTAATATTAATTTGGCAATACTATCTTGAGTGTTATAATATTAATATATAAAGATTAAGAGATATTAATAATGATTGGATAAAAATAAATTAAAAAAAAAAATACTTAGGTTATCTAGCCAAAAAAATCATGGGCGTGACATTAAACCCCATGATAGCTAACATGTGAATGAATCATAGTGGGCTAGCGTGAGGTGGTGTTACTCAAGTTGGCACCATTGCAATATAGTAGTCTGATGGGACTCTCTTTCCTATTCTTTTTAGTCAACTAGTATATTGTTTATGACCTATGAAACCTTCTTTGTGTTTGGGCCAACACCTAGTGTTTATGGATGTGCACGACAAAATTTGCATATCCATTTGAGTTGCCCTTCTACTCTGCACCCTAGGGTGGCATACCGAAAATGATATAACATAAGCTATGCCATCAATGTGTATCAATAAATGTTGCACTATTGCATAGTTGGTATATCCTTAATGGCCATACATTACATTTTTTAAAAAAATTCTTGGGTTTTCTTGTTGAAAAATTTAGGCATGACAAAATATGAAAAGAAATTATTAGCACTTGTTTTCAAAAAAAATTGGTATATCTTTTCTAAATATAAAAATTCTATATTAACAAATAATTAGTACATTAATTATCATTTTAAATTTTTATTTTCTTGACAAAAATTAGAAATTGAGAACTCACACAAGCAACAAATTATAATAGTTCATTATCCTTGACAACTATCAATTATAGTCATCATGGATACTAGTAAATCCAAAGTATCTCTACAATGTATTCAAAGAATGATTACACCATAACGAGACTCTTTTCGATGATGCATGAAGGAGCTTCATATCAAAAGATTGTGAGTATATATTTGTTATTTTACTCTATGATTAAAAATATAATATCTTTTGAT
>CM021105.1:294090833-294252713 GCA_007115665.2 Sequoiadendron giganteum | reverse complement strand
CTCACACATCTAAAATATTAAATAACGACACTGGATAGGAAATGAAGGGGGGAAGAGAAATCCAAAGGCTTGGGATGAAATTTAAACAACAATGATTTCACAAGAATAACAATTCAAAAGCTTCACAAGAAATGCATTATTTATTTTACAGAATTTTCAACAAGCAAGCGTAACGAAATTTTGAAATTCCAATTTTTTCTTTTCAACAGGAGTTTACAAAGATAATCAAGTTTACAGTGCTACCTGGAGTCCTTCACTTGAATTTAATTTGGAGACAAAATTCTACGACATGCGTATCCAATTAGCTACTTTCTTCACCAAATTTTGAAATTTGTAGCTTCTAGAAGCAATTTCGAAGGAACCAATATCCTGGACAAACTACGAATCTAAATTCTTTTAACTATTTTTGAAAAAGAAAATGCAGAGATTACAATTTCCAGACAAAACTCCAAATTTATGAATTGTAGAACAAAAATTCCTTTTCTTGTCTCCACTTTTTTGAAAAACACCAGATTGGATATAAAATCCCAAGAAGACAAAAATCAGAACGTTACTAAAAAATTCTGAAACTCACTGCACATGGAAAATAGCCACTTGCCTTCAATTTCAATTTTTGCTAATTTTTGAATAGGCATTTCTTTCAAATTTCCTAAACTAACTAGTTCTTCCAAAATTTAAACATTATAATTTCCTTGTTAAAATATAATCAACTTTTTAAGAGAAATAAATATTATTAAAATAAATAGATAAGCATTATAACTCAAGCAACATTTAAATTTTAAATTTAATTTTAAATTAACTACTTGATGTTAGAATTAGTCATCATAATAATAATTCTAAATGACTTAATTTAAATATTCAATAAAATAATTTATTAATTCATATTTATTTAGATTAAATGGTATTCTCAAGACAATTTAAACTATGCAATATTAATAAAACCATTAATGTATAAAATAAACAACACTAACTAGCACACTTATTTTCTAAGAGAATTAATTCCATTTACTAACAATGTAATTTAACTATTTAACTATCCACATCGAATAATAACATTTAATTAAAGCAATTATTTAATGACATCAACGTAGCCATAATCGAAACCTTTAATAAACATTACTAAAACCATGGGAATAATAACTCAAAATAAAACAACACTAATAATACTATCAAAATTGATCATTCAAACCAAAACGAATAAACCCCTACACAAATAAACTCTTACCCAATCGACCCAACGACCCAAACGGAGAGGCACACTACATTGCAGACCAAGAACATACTAAAAATATAAGGGTGAGGGAGAGGGTGAAGAGGGACTACATGCGGGTCAAGGAAGAAAACAAAAACAAATAAGAAGTCCATGGATTAAAAGAATAAAAGTGAGTAAAAATAAGATACAACAATTTACAATTCAATCTTATAGAAAAATAACAAGAAAATAAATGGATTGATACAAAAATAGGATTAATTTGATTTAATATATCTAAACATATTATAAGTAAAGAATATAAGAATATTTATATGCTTATATGTTAAATCAGATTAAGTGAAAATTAAGTTATAGTTATTTGTTTATATAGTAGGAAAATTTATATGTAAGTTTTTATATGCATATGTATTATAGATTAAATTATATCTGATTTATCATTGTAATTTATAAATTTTTATATAAATACTTCAAAAATAATTATACTTAAAGAACTTATATAAATTAAAATTATATATGCATACAAATTTATGTAAGAAACCTTGTAAAAGTATATAAGTGTATTACAAATATATAATGAATATAAATCATATGAAGAATTAATTATAAGATAAGCTAATGCAATTTTTTTACTAAGTATAATAAAATGTTCTACTTAAAATAAAAGAATAATTTAGTTAAAGTATGAATAAATTAAAATTTATTTTCTTTCCTTAATTAAAAATACTTTTTACTACATTAAATAATAAGAAATATTAACTCAAATTTAATTAAGTATCAATATAAATTAAATTAAATATTTAATTCCAAAAATATGAACTTATTTGATTTATAAATGTTTGAATTTCCATTGGTTGTTTCCATTGATTTATAAACCAATGGAAATTGTGGTTTTCTTAAAGAAAATTCAAGTATTTTTTTTTAAATTAAAAAATTTCTTTTAATTTAAATAGATGTTTAATTAAAGTTGAATTAATATTTCTTATGTTTTAATGTAATAAAAGTATAAATTAAAGAAAGAAAAAAAACTTTAATTTATTCATACTTGAACTAAATTACTTTTTAATTTTAAGTAGAGCATTTTTTTAAATTTTTTAGACTGAATTAGGGAGCCTCCTTATAAACTGCAGTGTGTTTGCTAAATTTTTTCACGTGATCGGTAATATACATGCCTTTTGGTACCATGGGGATATAGGGGAGACTAGACCTTGTGACCTCTTGCCTACAATAGAATGCTTTAATCAATTAAACTAAGCCCTCCTTTTAAGTAGAGCATTTTATTATACTTCAATTAGTTAGTCTATTTTATAATTAATTCTTGATATGATTTATATTATTTATATATTTGTAATATACTTATTTACTTCTACAAGATTTCTTACATAAATTTATATATTTATAATTTTAATTTATATAAGCTCCTATATATAAGTATAGTTATTTTTCAAGTATTTATATATAATAAATCAAATATAAGTTAATCTATAATATATACACATATAAATACTTAGATATAAATTTTCCTACTATATAAGCATATAAATATAGCTTAATTTTCACTTAATCTAATTTAATATATAAGTATATAAGTATTCTTATACTCTTTACTTATAATATGTGTAGATATATTAAATCAAATTAATCCTATTTTTTATCAATCCATTTATTTTCTTGTTATTTTTCTATATGGAATTGTAAATTATTATATCTTATTTTACTTATTTTTATTCTTTTCATCCATTGACTTTTTATTTATTTTTATTTTCTCCCTTGACTCACATGCAATCCCTCTTACCCTCCCCCCCTCACCCCTATCTTTTTAGTTTGTTTGTGGTCTACAAGTTCCCATTTTTCTTCTTGAACTCTCTACTTTCATCCTGATGATGGATCATAGTGTGTGATCTAAAACGTTAATGCAAAAAATTATCACACAATCGAATCTGAAAATCATTTCAGCAATAAATAATGCAAGGGTTTTGACAAAACAATAACCTTACTCCTTTAAAAATGAATCTCATGTATGCACTATTGCATGCTCTTGCATGGATGAAGGATGATTATGTTCAATAGAAACACAATCATTTAAACTATTTTCCTCTCATCTTGAATACATTTCCCACATACAAATGCCTGAAAATAGTATTCTCATTGTTGTTGAAGTCTCAATAGTGAAGAAGAAACATTATATGCATTCCCCATTTTATGAAAACAAATGTAAGGACCATATCTCAATATGACCTCTTTGGTATCCTTTAGTTGTGTACCTCAATAATCTAGTTTACATCATGTGGAAACATGTAACAATCATGAAGAGAAATCTAAAAAGATAAAACCCTAATATGCTCAGCCTAAACTCTTTATTTAAAGTGACTTCTCTCTAAACACATGTAATGTGGAGTTGGCAAATTCAAGGCACCTTAGAATTTTAACAAGCTAAGACTCCTTTTAACAAAATACATCACTTGAAGACTTGGAATATGACCAAGACACCTTATTTAAGCTTTTTTCCTTTGAAGAAATTTTCAACCCTTTTTTAAGTCCTAATAAGCTATCCGGTGTGACTATTTATACCAAGGGGAAAAAATAAGATAACACTTACATTAATATTTTCTAAATCCATGGTTTCCTTCATAGCCTCCATATTTAATTTCTTACCCTTTTTATTTATTTATTTTTAAATTTTATCTCTCCATCCTTCAAGTTAAATCCACATGACCCCCCATTGGTACCACCTTTGTTTCCTAAGATGGGATATTTGGATTTAACAAATTATTCTCTTCCTCATTCTACTTTCTTCTTAGGCCTTATCTCTACCTCCTTAGTCATGCTAGGCATCCCATACTCTTAAAGAAGATTATTTATGGACATAATCCCATTCTTGTTTAGAAATTAAAAAACTCTTATTCAAAGGATTTTTAAGAAGGAAAATCCAAAACCATATAAAAGGAACCATTCATGAATTCTTTTGTGAATGAATTTATGGCCTAGATCAGATGATTACATAACTTTCTAAGAAATAAAAAATTCCTTGAGAGATTTTAATTGAAAAATAGAATTAAATTATGTTCTATTTTATAAAATTTTAAGTAGCAAAAATGGACATTTTCATAATCCAAGAACTAGATGAAGACATTATTTTTCACTTTTAGATTTATCCTTTAAAGAAGTGGTAACTTTGAATCATAAGAAATCATTAATCTAACATAAGATTGTATGAATTTTATCCAAATAATATCCATGTATCTTAAACACCTCCCCTAACATTCCAACTATCTTAGAAAAACAACTAAACACTCCAAAACTTCAAAGGTAGCCCATAAAAGTGCACCCAAATATTTTCCTTCAATTCTTGTGAAGGAGTACTGTAGAAATAATAGTCCCACTTTTTAATAAAAAAATATTCTCAAGGTAAAATCAAGAGCCTCGGGACATAATGTAATCATGAAGCTCTTCAGAAAGAAACAAAAGAACAAAGGTGCCTTTTAGAAGATAGTAGATAGTGTTCTACCATTCCACTATCATCCAATGCAAAATTTCCCCCTTTGACAACCATTTATCATGACATGAATAGATCATTACATTTAAAGAAAATCCCCAACATTTTGAACCACCGCATCTTCCTTAAGCAAAAATTTGGGGATTTTATCACCCACACCCACCATTATGGGGATATTCCTCTCTACTGGTCTTCTCTTTACATTTAGTCAATAGTTCTCCACATGATTATATCTCAAAATATCATCAATGTCATTTTGAAATTTGTGTCCAACTTGATTTTCCTAAAGTTGCTTGTCTCTTATGACATTGAACTAATTGTACTAGCATGTAGTGCATGTCAAGGAGTTTCTTGCCTATGACCATTGAGATTAAATTCAATTCTTTTGCAAGCTCCCTTGGATTCTTTTTTATGTCCATATTTCAAAAAATCAATATTCTAATATATAATGGTAATCTTTAAATGTATTTTCTATTATTTTGGGAAAAAATATGTAAGACCCCACATTTCATATGATTAGAAAAACCCTAATCTATTTTATGTTTTCCAAAATATATGGTAAGATGTAATGTGGATGATAAATAGTGTGATTATGTGACAATATTTTTGCATTTCATTTTGACATTTTTATTGACACTACCATGAAGGAGTTGGGACTCATAAATTGTGAATATGAGTAGAAATTGTTGTACAATTAAATCTTATTTTGGCTATCAAATTAATGTGATAGATGATCGTTGCTTATGGTTTCATTGGTAATGTGCAGGAGGGGAAGGGTGTTTGTACGAGAAGGGAAGACCATTGAGAACACATAAAAAATGCATCTCCTTGTGGTCATGAAGTTAACCCCCTTTTTTTGGGGGCTTAAAAATAAATAAAGCTAATATGTTGGTAAGTTAAGGGGTGAGGATTGATGTTAAAGATTAATTGATTATGTTTTTAAGGGTGCAAGTGTGGTTAGGGGCTAGAAACCCTTATCCAAGAGTGAAACTCGGATGGACCCTTAAGTGGGTCTTTTAAGAGGGTTGTTGGTCAATGTCCTTGGTAGGTTTGTAAAAATAAACCCCCTAGGGTCTATACCATAGTGGTAGGGGTCAAGTGGGCATACAATAAGGCCCCAAGGACATGATTTGACTCTTGAAAGGTCCTCTCAATGAGGAGTGACGAATTTTGAGGAGAGGGTGGGAGTGAAAAGATGGAGGGGTTGTCCAAATGCATGTTCCCCTCTTTAATGAGAAAAAACCCTCATTGATGGGATCAAGATGGCTTGACTTGGAGAGAAATGAAGAGTAAAAGAGTTAATTTCCTCATCCTAAGAAAAGAGATAAGTTATCCTTTATTTCCATATCCCCTTTTGTTTTATTGCTATAAAAAAAATGGTATGTTGTATGGATCATGTTTTGAATCATATAGTAGAGAATTTAGATACATGGAATTTGATGTTAGGTCATTCTTATTCCTTTGTAAAAATTTGAAAAGACTCCATGCATCATCTTGGAGCTAAGAGAATTCCTTGCTCAGGGGTATGGCTAGAGCCCACGAGGCTCCATGATGCCATTATGGTAGGGTGGAGAGCAAGCCTTCATTCCTTGGCATGCAACTATTTGTTTTATCATTACTATTTGTAAAAGAGAAA
Organism: Sequoiadendron giganteum; assembly: GCA_007115665.2. Classification (NCBI taxonomy): domain Eukaryota; kingdom Viridiplantae; phylum Streptophyta; class Pinopsida; order Cupressales; family Cupressaceae; genus Sequoiadendron; species Sequoiadendron giganteum. The sequence continues at coordinate 294,246,371 of CM021105.1, read as the reverse complement.
GTTATATTTATTTTGATGTTCTTCTTGTATATCAATGTATTCCTTGTCATATGGAAAATTTCAATAATAGATTTTGATCTTTTATAAAAGGGAAAGGAAACACTCTATAGGCTTGTGTTTAAGAAGAGATTGGGATAAGGAGGAGTTACCTTTGGTATTTACAAAATAAGATATTGAGCAATATGTATTTGGAACTTTACAAAAAGATTTCTTATTGTACAAATTCATGATTGCTATATAAATACATGTTTCATAGAATTCCCTCGCATTTTTGTTTTAAAAATATGCATGTGTTGATAATACATTCTTGTAAAACTTGCTCATTGAAATGAAATCCTTGCTATGTTAGAAGTCCATAATAGTTCCTCTATCATGTTAGTGTGGCTGGAAAAGAAATGCATTCTAGTTGTTCCATGTATTTGTACTTAAACTTAAAGATTCAATGTGGTTAAGAAAGAGAATTATTTTTTTACTGTTGAGATGAAAATCAACATATATAGATGGAGAACTACATCCCATCAAAAAAGAAAAGAAATAGAAATCTTTTATAATGTCGATGGCTTACTTCATTATTGCTAGGATTAGTAGAATAGCCCTGTCAAAGCAGCAAAAATATATGTATATATATATTAGCAATGAACAATATTTCTTTGTTTAAATAAGAAATAGAGAAACCTGATTTTTTAGATATTCTAGGGTTTAAAACTGGTGGTTTAATTCACCTCTCAATGAAATGAGAGTGGTCTGGGTTATCGGCTTCTTTCCTACGAGTGGACGGAACATAAGCCCTCTATTTTCCTATAGCTGCAAGTATCTTGACGTAAACTACATTGCACTGGGTATTGAACCCATGACTATAGGCACCATAGATTTGTCTGTATAGGCGCCATAGACTTTGGTGTATTGTGTCAGTGAATGTGCATATTCATCCTTTCGGTGCATCGAGGTAAACTTACGTAGTTGCTCCTTTTTCTTCTCTTTATGCAAGTTGGGGGGGGCAAGGCTGCCCTGTATACGAGCAAGTAGAGATCTAGTAAAGCGCATCATATTGTATTTGAAGTATAAAGTGGAAACAAGGAGATGAAATACAAAGGTAATCATACTCTTGCATTACTCCCTTCAGTAGCTCATTCAAGAATGAGGTGTATGTTCAAATGATGCCTCAGATCTGTATCACTACTATATTCATTTTACCTGCCATTCTCATGCAGTAAGCTTCGTTGTATAATAACACACACATAATAAGAATATATTGATACCTATCTATAACATACAACAACCCACAATATTTAAGGAAACAGAAAGATCGAGATATAATACTAACATGGTGAAACAAAGCATCAAATTTCCTATCGCCTTTCAAGAGGATGCTAGAGAAAAAGAGCAATACGAATTTTGTGAGTAGAATATAGAAAACCAAAATAGGATGATAGTTCAATAATAAATAAAGGTAAGATTTTATCTTATGGCCTTGATCTTCTGTAGGCTATTCATTTCCATAACCACCATAATCGTGGCAGGATCCCTCACTCTCCAGTAACAACTGGTTTATATGAATATATATTGTTTTTTTTTTGGGTTGCTTACCCGTAGGGATGTCCGTACCCTTAGAAAATGGCGTATAAATAGAGTTATGTGACCTATTAGAATGGAGTAAAAGAAAGAAAAAAGGAGCCTTACACCTTGGTAGGAGTTGTAGTTGTTACCAGAGTGGATGGCGTATACACTTACTTATGTCCCACTTTTCAATGCTAGGTGAGTCTGAACCATCCTTGGCATGCGTAGTATTAAATTGGAACAACATTCACACCAGCAAGAAATAGTATATCAAAACAAAAATCATACCAAATCACCATTTAGATTTGGCTGTCAAATCATGGTCAAGAGTGGTCTGCAATGGTTTAACAGTAGAGCGAATTAATACAAGTTGCTACCATCAAATCTGGGCAGACGTATTAGTCTCTGCTTGACAGCATAATAACTCCACCTTACCAACACATCATTTCTCAGAAATCAGAGCACTATCAGATCAAGCCAGGCCAATTAATTGCTATCACCACTCGTACCCACCTCAACAATATCGTGAAAAAAAAATCTCCCTCCTATTTTATTCCCACCCATGCTCGTTTGTTTGATCTCTGATGTGAAAGGAAGTCTGGTCAGAACACTTGAATTTAAAATATTAAATAAGAAAAAAAAAAAAAAACTTGATAATTTCTGCAAAACTGAAATCAAAGCCGGATCACAATCTGTTTGGATTCACCCGTGGGAGGATGTCTCATCACTACCTCTGGTATTTGAGGTGCATTTCTGATCCAGTGTAGATTTTCCTTTGAATGGCTTATTCAAAATATGAGTGTTTGGTGCGAGTTTGAGTGCTGCACACTGAAATGGTTGGAACGAAACAATTGAATTTGCACCCACCTCAGCTTCTCCACTATTTATGTGTGACATTGTCCGATATCAATTTTTCTCAATGTTTTCTCTATCAATAGATTTCTAGTCAGTCGCCCTACCTTATATAAATATTTTTTTTTTGAGAGTTCACTTTTGTGTCCATAGTATGATTAATTCTCAGGATAGTATTTTTCTTAGTTTTACTTTCAGAATTAGAATTTTAGCATTAACGCCTGTAGCTTCCAGCTCCCCATTAAATAAAATAATCAATTGGATAATTAGATATTTATATAAATTCACCCTGTTAATTTTAACCGCACATACTCCTCTCCCAGCGTATAATTTCTCGAGTAAATAAAATTACCCTTTCTCTTTTAAATCTCTGTGTGAACAAGATGTTAATGCTGGTAATCATGTGTTATTTTTTAAATACTCATATAATGGATATTCTACTTAATCCCGAATAAATAAATAAAATCAATAATAAGATTTTTATATAGAATTCTAATATAATTTGACCGCAGATAAACAAAATAAAGAAGAGAAAATGTTTTATTCATTTGACGTTTTAAAAAAAAAATAGAAGAAAAGTAGTCAAGTAAAATTTTCCAAAAAGAAGAAAAACAAAGAGGGGTTAAAAGGGGAAGCTACGTGGATTATAGTTTTGGCAAAAGACAGAGTAATGAGATAAAAATGGGAATTAAGATATTAAGTGTTTTAAATTATTTCAGTTTTGATTAGCTTTTCAAATAGAAATTTATGTTATTCTTTATTATAATAATTATGTATGTAAGTATTATTATTTTTAAATAAGAATTGTTAAATTCATTATATTTACATTATAAATGATATTTTATCAATGGTAAAATTGTTTTTGGGCATGAGAGAAATAAACTTATTACCAATAAAAAGATTATTGATATTATTATGAAATAAATTTTAATTTAAGTTTTAACAAGAAATTAACATTAGAATGTGAAATATGCACAGTAGTGTTAGAAGATTTAGATATTATAAATTGTAATACTTAGCAAGATGATATTAACAATATTTTAATGGTAAGTAAAATTATTGTCCACAATAATCAAATATATTTAATATTGAAATATTTTATCATAGTTTAAAAAAAATATATATATTATATTGATGACAATGAGAATTAATATATTTTTATGGTTAATTACATTAGTGGAATATTACAATTGGGAATAAAATTAAAAGCATTTAACTATGTGAATGTTATTAAATTTTATTTTTACAAGTACAGTTAATAATACTATCTGAGTTATGTTAAAGGCTTGATTGTTATTTAATTATTAGTTGGTAAAGGTAATAGTAATAGTAAATTGGAAAAATAATAATAAATGGTAAATCTAATAGTAAAGTATTGGTAAAACTATTATTAATAATGGTAACATTATATTACCTTGATGATATTAGAAGTAAATAAAGAATTGGTAAATTAGTAAATGTATATAATTAATATTAATTTGGCAATACTATCTTGAGTGTTATAATATTAATATATAAAGATTAAGAGATATTAATAATGATTGGATAAAAATAAATTAAAAAAAAAAATACTTAGGTTATCTAGCCAAAAAAATCATGGGCGTGACATTAAACCCCATGATAGCTAACATGTGAATGAATCATAGTGGGCTAGCGTGAGGTGGTGTTACTCAAGTTGGCACCATTGCAATATAGTAGTCTGATGGGACTCTCTTTCCTATTCTTTTTAGTCAACTAGTATATTGTTTATGACCTATGAAACCTTCTTTGTGTTTGGGCCAACACCTAGTGTTTATGGATGTGCACGACAAAATTTGCATATCCATTTGAGTTGCCCTTCTACTCTGCACCCTAGGGTGGCATACCGAAAATGATATAACATAAGCTATGCCATCAATGTGTATCAATAAATGTTGCACTATTGCATAGTTGGTATATCCTTAATGGCCATACATTACATTTTTTAAAAAAATTCTTGGGTTTTCTTGTTGAAAAATTTAGGCATGACAAAATATGAAAAGAAATTATTAGCACTTGTTTTCAAAAAAAATTGGTATATCTTTTCTAAATATAAAAATTCTATATTAACAAATAATTAGTACATTAATTATCATTTTAAATTTTTATTTTCTTGACAAAAATTAGAAATTGAGAACTCACACAAGCAACAAATTATAATAGTTCATTATCCTTGACAACTATCAATTATAGTCATCATGGATACTAGTAAATCCAAAGTATCTCTACAATGTATTCAAAGAATGATTACACCATAACGAGACTCTTTTCGATGATGCATGAAGGAGCTTCATATCAAAAGATTGTGAGTATATATTTGTTATTTTACTCTATGATTAAAAATATAATATCTTTTGATTGAAATAAGTTTTTAATGGGCTTTGTCTGTTATATGAGGAAAAATTAAGAGTGGTAATGTAATTATTTGTGAGAAAGCTAACAAAAGGAAAAATTAAGAGTGGTAATGTAATTATTTGTGAGAAAGCTAACAAAAAGACACTACATACTACATTTCTAGACAATGAAGAATAATGCAATAGAATTTATACTAATAAAAAGAAATTCAATGATGAAAAACTCATGCTTTGATTGTATTAATTATTTTAATTGTTATGTATTTTTTTAAAATTACTCATAATACTACACATATAAATTTATTAAAGTATAAAAAAAATTATAGTTATAAACATTATATCTTATTAACTTATAAGGATGAAGATAATCAAAGTAGTTGTTGGTTGTAGTTCTCAATGTAAATGTTACTATACTCTAAATCAAAAAACATAATCATTCCCTTGTCTTTTATGCACTTCATAATGTTTTGAATATCTTACAAGATTTTGTATCAATATTATATTTTGACTTATTTAAGGTAAGTTATTATAATTGTATCCCAAAAAAAATCACCTATTTAAGACGATTTATTATGATGGTATCCCTAAAAATCATTGAAGTTGGCATGGTAGTCTATTTAGTAACCTTACTATAAGTCTTCTTGATATGGTTAATGGTTAATGGAATGTAATTTCTTATTAAATCATCAAATTATTCATAAAACATAAAATATTTGATTAAAAATAGAAATTTATGTTATAAATTTGAGTTAACGAGTATAAATGTCATTTAAATTTAGATTTTTACATCTTTATATTATTAACAATTATTTTTTGATGAAGTTGTGTGTTTTTATAAATGTATACACCATTCAAGAGGACTTCTTATACTTTATTAGCAAAAAAGGTTTTACAATTATATTATTTGTAATAAGCAAAAATTGAATAGCATTGTTAATTTGATGGATTCATAAGCATTGGCATTCAATCATATTCAAATTAAGTTATTGACTATTTCTTAGTCAATAATTTGATAGTTGTGTTATCTTATATTTAAAGAACTTCTTATTTTGTAGATTTGTATAACTTCTTCTTATTGGATTACTATTAAAATTAAGTAATTGATTGCTCCTTAATTAATAATTTGATATACCTGAAAACTTTAGTTCTACTTCCATACATAGTTTAGAATATTGGAACCCTTATTGAATTATGAAGTGTATGAGCTTACAAGTAAAAATTGTATCCTTGATATTTTACAACACTATATAATTTTTAAAAAAATTAAAAGGAATTATATAATTAAATATTTATTGCAATGATACAAAGTGTACCTTAATCTATTCATATGATTTGTTTTGCTCAGTGTGTATCTTATGAAACTATATATTTTCTTGTGTTACTCCTATTGCTTAACATACCTAATCAAGGGTTTTTTGATTGTTTCACAAACTAGTCAAATTAGAGACAAAATCCCTATGAATCTCTAAAATCACACTAGAAATATAATTCTTTCATCCTAATAGAAATAAAACCATTTCACAAACAAAACATATTATAATAACAAAATTGAGACAATATGTATCATTTAATATTAATCACTTGTTATTCTTTAATCTTTTTTATTATTTTGTAGAATTTTGTGTAAATTAAACCTTTGACATTTATGTTAACCACTTGTTATTCTTTAATTTTTTTATTATTTTGTAGAATTTTGTTTAAACTAGCAATCACACCTTGGTGTGCAATGGGTACGTTGAAGATGTGTGGAAGGTAAATTAGGGAAAACTTTGGTCTATTTTTTGCATACATTCATGCAGTATACATGAGTTCAATTGGTAGTCCATTTAGAAAATGATGTTGTTTATAGTGCAAAAAAGATCTCAAATTTTAATGGAAAAGTGATAAATTTAAATCAATTATGCATCCAGTTACAAGGATCTACAAACAACTAAAACAAAACCTCTAAATCAGGAAGATAATACAACTCCATTACCAATAGGTCCATGTTATCCTTCAAATAGGGAGAGAGGGAGAGATAGGGATGGAAAGAGGGAGAGATATAGGGGAAGAGAAAGAGAGAGAGAGAGAGAGAGAGAGAGAGAGAGAGAGAGAGAGAGAGAGAGAGACAAAGGAGTAAGAAGATATAGATAGAGATGGAAATAAAAATGGAAATGGAGATGAAGATGAAGATGAAGATGGAGGAGAGGGATATGGAGAGGAGAGGGAGATAAATAGGGAGAGAGGATAGAGGGATAGATAGAGATAGAAGACATAAATATATAGAGATGGAGATAAAGGGAGAGGGAGGGAGAGATGGAGAGATAGAAAGAAAAAGATATAGGGAGTGATATATATAAGAGGTAGAGATGGAAAGATATAGGGGTAGAGAGACATTAAGAGATAATAAGATAGAGATAGAGAGGTGAAGAGATAGATATAGAGATAGAGGTAGAGATAGGGAGGGAGAAACAAGGAGTGTGTGTATGCATAAGAGAGAGAGAGAGAGAGGGTGATATTTATGTATAGATATATAGAGAGGAAGGGAGAGGAAGGAGAAAAATAGAGGAGATAAGAGAGAGAAGTATAAAGATATAGAAAGAGGGAGTGATTTAGGGATAGAGGGGGGGAGAGGGAAAGATAGGGATAGAAAGGATATGTGGAGAGATAGATACAACTTGGGAAAGATAGAGGGGGTGAGATACAAAGAGTCAAAGACAAAGACTAGAGATAAATATATAGAGGGAGAGATGGAAGGAGAGGCAAAGAGGAAGAGGGATAATAGAGACAAAAATAGGGAGACAATTAAAGAGGGGGAGTTAGAGAGAGGTAGAAAGGGATATAGAGAGAGTAGGAGAGATATAGGGATAGATTAAGTGAATAAGTGAGAGATAGAGATAATGAGATGTAAAGAGTGAGGGAGAGGGAGAGATGGGAAGGTAGAGATATAGGGGGAAGAGTGGGAGATAAAGGAGGTGATAGAGATAAGTAATAGAGATAGAGAGGGAGAAAGAGGTAGAGGGGGGAGAGGAAGATATAGGGAGGGAAAAATAGGGAGTGTGTGTGTGTGAGAGAGTGAGATAAATATAGAGATAAATATAGGGAGGGAGAAATAGGGAGTGTGTGTGTGTGTTTGAGTGAGAGATATTAAGATAGAGATAGAGAGGGATATATATAGGGATAGAGAGGGAGAGAAAGAAATAGAGAGGGGTGATCCCACAATACTGGTTTACAATTTTTGGCCAAAGTGGACACTGAACTGATTTTTTTCTAACTAAATCATCACTTTCGTGCACCTATAGTGGCTAAACCGTGAGTAATTTGAAGATGATGCAAACTAGTGATTTGTGACATTTTTTTTATAGATTCTAAATATATATTTTTTCAATTTTTTTAGAATCAGATTGCACTTCTTTTTCCATCTCCTTTGAAAAATAGTTTTTTTTAGTAAACACCATTTTTAAGGAGTGATTCTCACCGTATACAACATAAATTTTTTTCCACAAAGGATAAAATTCATTTTTTTTTTAATTTAGATTTGTAACTACGATATCTAGCACTTCCATTTGGTTTCAAAGTGTTTTATTGGATATTTTTTCCTTACTCAAGTTTCAAAGTCAAACCAATTACAATTCATACATAGGCGGACCGTATACAACATAACTTTTTTGTATGTATCGAAATTCAATTTATTTTTTTTGGATCAAGGATTTCAATATCTAGTGCAATAATATTTTTCCAAAAAAAAATTGATAATCTGCTATTTTTCCACATGTGCAAAACAAAGAGCTTGATTTTTGATGAAAAACCTATGTTTAATCAAACTAAAAAAATAAATACATAATAAAACCAAAACATATTAAAATTATATTCGTTGGATAGCTCGTTCCGAGGACTACCATCATCCAGTTGGGTCTATGAAGTCTCCTCCATTTTCATCCTCAAATCAAGCTTCGAAGGGAAATAATTTGGAGAAATTTGGTGCCAAAGGGGGAGAAAGGGGGAAAGGGGGGGTTCGAATGAACCTAGGTTCGAGTGAACCCCCCTTGGAGGTTCGCTCGAACATGGCTTTGAGAAAACCCCCCTCCACTAAGTTCTCCTTTATTTTTTATTTCGAGAAATGTGGAATATGATGGGACCCAACATTAAATAGGTTCTCTCAAAGGGGGGTTCGAGCGAACCCCCTTTGGGTTCACTCGAACCAAAAGTCTATTCGAACCCCAAAAACCAAAAATTTCTACATGGGGGAATTTTTTGCAATTTTCCTTCCTCACTGGAATTGTAAACTAGTTTTGCGGGTTTACCTAGAAAGGATAGAGGAGTAGAGAGATATAGAGAGAGAGAAATGTAGGGAGAGGTAAGGAGATAGAGATAGGGGAGAGATAGAAAGTTAATATAGAGATAGAGATAGAGATGAAGATGGATATGGAGAGAGAGGGAGAGAGAAATAGAGATATAAAGAGGGAGAGACAAAGAGAGGGATATCTATTGAGGGATAGAAAGATATAGGAAGTTATATATAGAGGTAGAGAGAGGGAGATATATATATAGAGAGAGAGAGAGAGGTACAAATGTGGAGATATATATAGAGAGAGATAGGGAGAGAAAGAGCGAGATATATTTATATCTCTATCTCTATGTTTTTCATTATCTCTCGATCTCTCTCTTCCTCTCTCTACCCTATTTCTATCTATATTCATTTTCCCTTCTCTCTACCTCTATCCATGTTTCTCTATTTTCCTCTCTCTGTCTCTTTCTCTCTCCCTACTCTCTTTTTCTATCCCTGTTTATCTCCCCCTCTCTCCCCCCTTCTCTCTTTATCTCTCTACCTCTCTCTCTATATTTTTTGTCTCCTGTTTCTTTGTATTTCTCTATCTCTCTATCTCCCTCTCTATGTAACTATATTTATCTATGTCTCTCATCTTCTCTATTTTCCTCTTGCTCTTTCTTTATCTTTCTTCTTATTTCTCTCTATTAAATGTCTCTCTTTATTCCTCTATATATCTACCTCTGTCTCCATATCTATATCTCTCTTTTTATCTCTCTATATCTCTTTCTCTCTCTCTATCTCTCTATTTCTCTTTCTCTCCATCTCTATATCTCTATCTCTATCTTTTTTCTCTCTTTTCTCATTTTGTATCTCCCTCTCTCTATCCCCCATTTCTTTCTTTGTTTCTCTATCTAACTCTCTTTATCTATCTCTTTGTCTATTTGTATCTCTCCTCCTTTGTCTCATTTTCTCCCCCTCTCTTTCTCTCTTCTTTTCTTTAAATTTTTTCTCTACTTGCCTCTATATCTTCTCTCCATCTCCCTCACCCTTCTCTCTTTTCTCTCTATCTATTTTCCTCCTTAAGTGTGCAATTAGTACACTAAAGAGGTTATAAAGGTGAATTATCATATCGTTAACCAAATGGTAGGCTACCCTAAGCATAAATCCCTAGGGACATGTGATATCCTTAGATTGTTGGCATGAAATGACTAATCAAAAGTTATCTTCTCTCTCTCACACATACTTTATAACTTTTAATTTAGATTTTAAGTTTGAAATTTATTTTATTATATAAATAAAAATAAAAATTCAAAATATAATTATTATACAATAATTAAATTTTAATAAGACAAATAATTATAAATTAAATTAATTCTAATATTTTTTAATTATTATTTGTAATTTTATAAAAAGACATAAATAATAAAAATTAATTTCAAACTTAAATATAAATTAAAAATTAAAATAGAATAAATTAAATGCAAAGTCAAAATATATCAAAATTCAAATATTAATAAACATAATAGTTTTAAAGAATTAATAATGAATAACAAAAAAATTAAGTTAATAAATGATTAAATTAAAAAAAACCAAAATTTTAATTTATTAGAATTGAAATATTAATAAAATATGTATCTAAAATAATTAATATATTACAAACAATATTAAAATTATTTAAAAGATAAACTTAATTAACAAATAAAAAAGTTGCAGAATCATCTTTATTAACAAGAATAGAGTTAGCATGGCGATGAGTGGGAGAGGGAGTAGGAGCTCAAGTGGGAGCGGGGGTTTAAACAACATTGAGGGAGATTTTGAGGAAGACGCCGAGGGAGATTCAAAGGAGGAAGAGGATGTAGACGTAGGGGACACTGGGTTCCCTCTCTGCATTCTTTGCAGTTTGGTCCTCCTTGCATTTTGTGCAAGTGCAGGAATTGGCGTGGGGGTTTGGCCCTACTTTTTGATGTTGTTGGGGACGACATTCTTGAGACTGTTGGAGCCTCTATCATGGCATACTCCTTGATGGATGTATGTGGAAAGCGAAGCTCTGAAGGAGGTTTGGACTCTTCTTTTGAAGAGGGATATGGTGTCTCAGTTGAGAATGTTGTTGTCGATGTGTGTTTCCTTGAGGATGAAGTTGTTTGTTGTTTCCTTGTGGGTAGGACACTTTTTCTTTCTGTGTGGAGTGCTCTTGGGTCATTGTTATGGTTGAATATCCAGGTGTGGTGGCTTTTGGGGGCTGCTTTGATCCCTTTAGTCGATGGAGGTGTGGCTTTTGGTTTGGAACGGACTTTTTGGAGCCTTTAATTTCTAAGTGTGTGGATACCAGTAGTCATCAGAATCTCCTCTTTTGTGTCTTGGTCTTGGTGGTTCCTCTCGTATGGGATATCTCTACTTGTTGGGGAAATCTTTTCTTGCATCCCTCTCTGATCTTTAGGTTTTTCATTTTCTCTTATCTTTAGGTTGTGTTTCTTTTGATGATTCTCCTTAAGGCTCAGATGGGTGTGTTGTCCCTTTTTTGAGTTGTGTGGTTCCTATTGCTGATGAGGTATGCCTCTTTGGTGGGGTTCTTTGTGTTCATCTTTGGGTCCTCTTTTTAGAGGTCTATGTTTGTTGGTTGGGGTCCTCTCTAGTTTATTCTTATGGGGTTGCCCCTTTTTGACTTACTTTTGTGTTGCAGAGTTGTGTTGTTTCCAGAAGGTGTTCTATTAGCTGAGTGGATTTCTCGTTCCCAGTTATTATTTCCTCTTGTTTTTTGTTTTTGGCTCAAGCTAATCTTGAATCCCCAAATGTATTTCTTCCTTAATCAAGTTACGATGTGTTTGTGGATGTTTTTTGGTTTTAATCTTTTTTCCCACAGCTTGTTCCTGGTTCAGAGGTTACCGAAGGATGTTATGGCACTTGTCTAGATGTTATGCTAGCTTTCTCCTTTGACCCTATGGAGGTGGGTTTTTTTTATGCCTCAAATTTCTAGGCACACATACTTATGGTAAAATCAATTAATGGGGGGACCAATTGCGCTAAACTGAGTAACCTCTGGGTTTTAAAGAAGTCAACTCTTCATACATTGGGGGGTGAAAAAGGAAAAGGAAATCGACATATGAAAATGAAATCTAATGCTAAGGCGATACACCAATATTCCAAGTAAAAAGGCATAGAAAATCTTCCTTTCGGTGAGATTTGAAGGCCCTTTCAACAATCTACATGCCTGAAAATAATAAAAAGTACAGATGAAATTCTATAGAAGTTAATCAAACAGCATAATACAACTTCCATATGCATTCACTGAACATGAAGAGTACAAAACATGATCTGAACAATAAAATTATATTGAAATTATAGAAGCTTTGTAGATAAACTACTCATTACAACAAACTAGCACATTATAATGTTTTATCAAATAACTAAGAAACAAAGAGGTCGAACAGATTGGCACAATCTGGAAGTATTAAAACAAAAAATAAAGACAATACAAAGGCTGAGAATCTTCTTGTGCTTTTCTCTGTGTATTTCTAGACCCTTCTTCAAAGGGACCAATCCCGTATATATAGATTTTTCTTACTGCCCGAAAGCTAGATAACAGAAAAGATTCCCTGACACAAGTTGTGCCACTCCTTGCAATGATTTCCTCTAAACAAATGCAACAAAAAAGTTTTGAAACGGTGTGTTGTTGCCTCAAACAAACTACACCCTCTTTCAAATGATGGATGTGGTCTGGGAGTGGAACTAGGCAAATTCTTTTGAAGACATGTTCCAAACGCCTGAGGAGTTGGTTAGGATAAGTGGCATAGAGGTGAGGCTTCTCATTCTAATATCCTTCCCTTGCAACTATAGTTCTCATGGAGATGACACGTGGCATGGCCTTTGCTTTAAGCTTTGATCGTGGGGTCCACCAAAAAGGTGCCCGTGAAAGATGCAATGTGGCACATGGGTGGAGTTTGGAGACAAAACAAGGGAAAATAACTCTCAAAAGTGTGTGTTGCTAACACGTGGCACAAGTAGATGAAGGCACCACTAAAAGGGAACTTGAAGAGATGCAAACATACAACGCATGAGCTAAGGCTTATGCAAAACCAAACAAAATATATCTCGGAGGGAGTTTTAAGGATTATTTAAATCCACAGCTTTTGGCAACTAACAAGGGGCATTTCTCCTATGGAATGAGAACCCAAAAATCTTGGTTTAAAACCAGAGCCATATCCATCGAGCAACACTTAGAGCTTTGAAAGGGAATTCTATAGAGGTAGCCAATTTGCCTCAGATGGCATCGATAAGGCACATAGATTCTCTTGTGCCTCATGTAGATCGATAATTTCCTTGAATGGCAGCTCCATGGAAATCTCGCTCCTAAACTCTAGCTAGAAAAGAAGTTGTGTTAACGGATGTATGGCACCTTCAATGTTTATTGTCGTGGAAGGTTGATTGAATGACTAGAAAGCAGATAGATCCTACTGTTTTTCTTCATTTTTTGCTAAAATATGCTCCACTATGGCTTTGATTTATCCGAGAGAAAAGGAGCAGGAAAGCCCATCTGATTCAGATGAGAAAATTGCATCCATATATGGTTCATAGTCAGACTTAGTGTGACCAAGCAATTGTTAGCTTGGAGGACTGTTAAATGATAATTGATGAATTCCTTCATCTTTTTGGCATTCAACCTTCGGTCATGTATTCTTGTCTTCACCAAGTCTACATTCATCACCATGTACAATTTTCCTAGCAATTTCTCGACTTCGGGCACCTTTTCAACAATAAATTGTGGGACCTACTCAATTGTATCTCACACCTGCCCACTTAAGTTCACTGCATCCGCCATGAATTGTAATGTTGGTTGCAAGGATAAATAAAAAGATTTAACTTTCTCCCAATAGGAGACATATAATTGTTGCACCACCAAGAGAAGATTCGATTAAGGAACAGAGGGCTGAGAAGGAATTTTTAAAAGATTTATCTCAACCTCCTTTGACCTGATTTCTTCCATCATCTCCTCAATCTTCTTATTGGATGCGGTGAGTTGTTCCTGTAGAGTTGTCAACTCTGCATATTCTCTTTTCAATAGCTCCTTAGCTTGATTTCAGGTTCTACATTATTTTTCTAGAGAGACATTCATCTCTCAGATCTCCTTTTTAAATTGATCTTATGGGTCCAGAAGCTCTTTATCCTTCTGTTGCATTTCTCTCTTCGCTCAAGCCAGTCGGTCTTGAAGTTCCTTGTTTTTCTGTTGCATATTAGCAACCAGGTTTAGATCTTGGGATTGAAACTTTGCAAGTTCCTCCTAGAGCTTGACCTTTTCTGTTTGTGCTTGTTGAGACAAGTGTGCGATTTCAACATCTTTAGCCTTTTATTTCTTCTAAAGGATCTCCACTCTTTCTTTGACATTCCTGAGCTTTTCTTTCCTCTTGGTCAATTGACGACTACACTTCAAAAAAATTGTAGTCACAACCTGTTGTATTTCCTCCATTAGTTCAACCTTGTCATGTGGTCGGGCCTAGTGTAGATTGAGCCCTATGGCATGGACTATGTAATCTTTGGGTTGCATCTGCCCTTAAGGTTTGATGGTGTTGGGCATCATGGATTGAAACATTATCGACCCTTGATCCTCATTAAAGAGGGTCTATATGAATGGCTTGGCGGGTCTCACGACATCCTTTTCTTTTCTTTTCTGGGCTCTCCTAGCCCACACCATCTTAGACATGCTATTTTTCCTAAAGAATTATGATGGTGACTCAATTTGTTTGTCGACAAAGGGTGCATCTATTGGGAAAATTTTGGTCCTTAGATAAGCATCTAAGATCTGTAGTGCCTTCGGTAACTTTTAATTTCATTAAATTTCCTCAAAGACATGTAAAACTGTGCCATAAAGCGGAATCAGACACAATGCATTTCCCACATTAATCCTTCTGAGAGAAGCACATGTAAATTAAATTTCAACAACTTGCATAAATAGATTCAACAAAAATAACCAATAAATATGAAAGACGGAACAGAAGATTAGAACACACATATTTATGTGGGGAAAACCCTTTCAGGTAAAAAACCCCACACTCCAAAATCCTAGATTGCCATTGTATTATTCATGCAATAGAACAGTTACAAATACAACTCAGGCACTAAGCCTTTACAGAGATTACATATTGTTTCATTCTGGAGACATACTGAACAACATAACCCCTTATACGATCTTCACACTATTACAATACTATCATACAACATACAGTATAGATCTTATCTCTCATGGACGTCTGATCAACCTCTCAAGTGTTCACAAATCTCGCTCTCTTACAATACTCTCTCACAGCATACAAATCAAATTCACATTGAGAGAAGTTTCACATTCAATCCACACATAGAGAATGGAGTTTCCTCCTTTAGAACAACATTCTCTTCCTCTCCTCCTTTTTCTATTCCAAACATCGAACATTCAGAGAGTTTTATTTTGTTCACATGCTCAAACAGTCTGTTGATCTTCCAACCAACATATAGTCCAACTGCCAACAGTTTACATTTTTCTTCTTCCATAGACCAACCGTCAAAACTTCTCAGGGATCCAAATAGCCTATATCCAAGTCAGAAAAATTCTCCACATAACGACTTACATCACAGCAAACATTCAACCTGTCCTTTTCTCCTTTATACCACGCTACCACTACGTAGTCAACAGGTCTTTGTGATGTGGTGCTATACCACACTACCATTGGATAGGCTAAAGATACCTGTGGTATGGTGGTAACTGTTGTACCGCTCCACATTCTGCAAGCCCCTGCGGTATGGCGGTAACCGCTCTACTATGCCATTTCTTGAAGACCCCATGGTATGGCGGTTCCATCACGCTACCACATTAGATGACCAAAATAACCTTGCGCTAAGGAGGTAAATCGCCCAACCACCAGACAACAAAGGTTCATCGCAATACCACCAAGAAAGATGAAGGACTTCGTGGTATAGGGGTAACACCGCACAACCGCCAAGTAGACCAAAGACCTCTGAGGTAAGGAGGTAAACCGTGCAACCGCGCCACTTCTGAATTTATCCCAGTGGTAATGAGGTAAAGTCATGAACACCAAGGGGACATTTTCCAAGTCTCTAACAAAGGTTCAAGCCAACAAGTTGAGACACATTTTCCAATAGCATCGGGAGGAAGAGAAAAAGGGAAAGAAATCATTGTGGATTTAGATGATGTTCACTTTGGTCGAGTGACCATTAATGGAGAGAAAGGAGGAATTTTATTTGAGGCTCTGGTGAAGGGGAAAGCGGTGGAAGAACCCACAAGGGGTGGTGGTGTGGGTTGCAGAGATACATAGGTCATATTTTGTTGGGTAGGAAGGGTTGAATCTGACGCTATGGAAGCAAAAAGGGTTGCAAGAGAGGGCTCCGATTAGGCCCTAAAAAAGGATGGAAAAACTCGCAAGGAAGAAAAAAGTACTTGACCGATGGGGGAAGGAAGACTGAGAGGAACCTTCCGCAGGTGTGGAAGTAGAAAATAATAGGGCAAAACTTGAGGTAGTCAGAGACGCGAACACAACTAGGTTAACTAAAGACTGAGATGTGAGAAGAGGAGGAGAGAAAAGTACCTATGAGGCTGAAGACTCTGACCCTTGGCTTGTTTTTCTAGGTACTTGTGAACTTTCTCTTGGTGTGATATTGGTGTGCAGCCTCTTCTTGGGTGGAGAATTGTCCACATCCACAACTTCTTGAGATTGTTGAGTCGCTTTGGGTCTCTTAGCAACTTGTGTACATGATCGCATGACTACTACATGGGATACAGTTACTTGTGCACTCAGTGGATTTTCACTGGGACCTTCCATTGCTTCTCCACCTCCTTGTATTTGAGCCTTCTTTACCATTTTGGCACTTATTATTGAAGTCACTTGCGCCTCTTCCATTTCTTCATATTCCTTGGCATCAGTGTCATCATGCTCTTTGTTCCAGATATCGTCAAACTTGTCATCCATATCTAGATCCCGGTACTTAGCCTTAAGACATTTGGTCTCATGTCGATAAACCCAAGAGTCAGCAATCTTCTCCTTACTCCAATGTTTCCTAACCAATTCATTATAGAGGGTGGTTCTAATTTTTCAACTGTCACTAGCTTTGGCCAAAGGGTAATAAAAAGGTAGCCATGGTCGCCTTCCCATCTTTGAGGGAATATAGGCTAAGTATACAAAGAGACTATGATTCCTTGAAAGTGAATTTCGCTGAGTCTCCCAATAGGGTCAAGGGCTATGAGTCACCTTGATGTTGAGATTCACTAAGTCATCTTTAGGATTGTATTCTCATTTGTCACAGACCAACACCAGCCCTAGATGAGCAACCTTCACAAATAGCAAACCTTATGTCTGCTTCTTCTCCATTATTATTGTACCAAATCTCAAGGGGCATCAGAAAGGAGATGGGTCCACGTAGAAATCGGCTTCCTCTCCCCATTTTCATCAAAAATGGATATGCTCCTTAAATAAATTAGGGTTTTGATGTAAAAACATATGAGCAAGAAAAGAGGAAAACTTGAATTTATACTATGTGTGATACTCCTTGAACTAGTGCAACATCTCCCGAACAATGGCCTTTGTGAAGTCATACCAGAACTGGGTATGTTGTTTTCTTAATTGGAAACCCATACCCATTTGAAATTCTTGCACCATATTCTTGTTGTCCAAGCTGCAAACAAAAGCCAACATCGAGAAGACATCTTGTATGTTTGAGTTGAAACCGTTGTTCCCAATTGGAAACCGAGGTGTGTGCTTCTCTCCCTTGGGCCTTTTTGCTTCATAATTGTAAAAACTTTGGACCTGGGTTCTGGTCTTCCAGAAATTGTCCAATTTTTTTATGGAGAATCTCTTAGGTGCTTCTAAAAGGTGCCTCATAGGGATACACAACATATCCCAAATAACATCAACGCTAATTATTACTCTCAATTTCTGGCCTTCTATGATTCCTGTGTCTGATTTGAAATTTTGGGTGCATTCACGAACCATCTTTGGGCAGTGATGTACTAAGGGAACCATATAATGTGGAAGACCGCATAACCATAGATTGTACCCCAAAGACTCTTTGTCTTTAGTCTCAACCTGTTTCATTCTTTCATAGTCTGCTTCCCTAAGAGTCTTAGGGTTGGTTTTGAGTTTAGGTTCATGGACATTATCCCAATCTTCTATTATTTGGACTTTGTCTCTGTGAGAATTCTTCTAAACAATCTTTGTGTGAGGCCACATTGGATTTTTTGGCATCCCTTTTGAGGCATAAGAGATATCACCAAAAACATGAGCCATTGGCGCCACCATAATGGAATTTGATAAGCTTCTAACTGTCTCTTCTTGTGCTGCCATCTCAGGATTTTTTGCCATCTCAGGACTCTATGAAAACTTTTACAAACATTTAACCTCTCTCTACAACTCACACTTGGATTTTTTTTCAGAAAATTGTATACTCAACCTTCTTCACAATGCTCTTCTTTTGCATGCAACATTACCCTTTCTAAAACTGAAGTTGGAAACAAGTGATGTTTTAGCAATAAATTTGGCATGTACCACCAAATCATCTGTTCATGTGAAAAGAATTCCTATCCTTTGGGAAAAGACATTAATTCATAATGATGATTAGCCATCATATCCTACAGTGCTACACTTTGGGAATTTGAGCCAAAAATTAAAGGCGTATGAATCCTTTCACATGCTTTTACACTTAATAACTTTATGAGAATGGTTAAGCAAAAGATGCAATGATTACACAAAAATATTTTGATTTGATCTTTACAGACTGAATTGCGTCCACAGCTAGACACTTGACACTTGACTGTGCAAATTACCACTTGCACATGCTGCAAGCTTTAGCTGATTGATTATTCCATCTTAATTCGCATGCAACAAGCATAACTTGGTGGGATTTTTGAGTTTATGCCCTAATCAACATCATGCTTATTACACGCATCTTACTCCCAACTACCTCTATAAATAAACCAAAGGATAACAACATAATTTATACTTGGTAATTGGGTTTATTGGTAGAGATAATGGATACTCCCATTAGGTTGACTGGTAATAGAGCACAAGTAGCTTTCTTAGGAGAAGTTTCAAATAGGCGTTTGATGCGTATGACAAAGAATAAGCACACATTAGCCATAATTTCAATTAAGTGGGTGTTGGGAAAAGACTTTGTAGAAAACAAGGACAAATATCGAGTGAACATTGATATTTTTTCCCACGTTGTTGTCTCTCTATTGGATATTTAGGTACCAAAACCGAGGATGTTAAGGCTTACCAAGGAGATTTTTCCCAAGTGTTATCTTGAAGGCCTCAGGGATTTTGTAACGACTGTAATGCATGGCCTTGGTATTTCGACTGCAAGTGATCTTCATTGGCTCATTGAAGAGGGTGTAATGGTGCCTTGGGTATCTTTCCTGAGCGGATTTCATGCTATGATCATTGGGGAACACTATCAAAGGGAATCTCCCACCTACCACTTCTTGTTGAGGTGCTTTAATGTAGAGCCTATCTATGGTGTGGAGTGGTACACTCATTTCAGAAAGTTGGTGTATCCTCCTCCACCTGTTGTTGTTATCGTAGCTCCTATTGATCCTACTGCTCCTCAAATTTTGAATGAATGAAATCTTCTCATTTCTCTTTTTCTCTATATATATTCTCTAAATGCTTGGATTAAGAGCCATTTTGCACTGTAATATCTCAAAGTAAATATTACCATGTACAATGAATATATATACATCTATTTTTGCCTAGTTCTTGTCTCTTTTGCTTTTGGCTACTTTCTAGCTTTAAAGGGCTCTGGTAAAAATATTTGGCCTAATAAAACACATAAAATAATTACATATGTACATATTTACATGTTTAAATGGTTAATAAAGCTAATTGAAAATTTTAAGGTGAATTCCATTGACAGGAATTCCCAGTGCTTATTTTTCCATGTTTTCCAATTCAAATGCATTGTGTTGTTTGCATTGAATGATGCGATAAGGACCCTCCCATAGACTATCAAATTATCTATGTTGGTTAGGCTTCACAACTCTCTCATTGTATTTCAGTACCAAATCTTTGCACTTAAGACCTTGGTTGAAGGTTTTCTTATTAAACCATTTCTTAACCACTTGTCGGTTGCACATGGCCGTTAGTGCATTTTCCCTTTTCTCTCCCACCTCTAGCAATTCAGCTAACCAGACCTCAATGGCTCCATTTTCCTCTACTTCTAGAGATTTAAGCAATTGTAGTGCAATAATTTCCAGGGAGACAAGCAATAGTGATTCCTTCCCATATACTAGCTCATACGGTGAAGTCTTTAATACTTGTTTGGGAGTTATGTGGTATGCCTAGAGCATTGCTTTGAGGTTCTTAAGCCACTCTCTCTAGTGTTCCAACCTATTCTTTTGATAAGCTGGACTAAATTCTTGTTAGTCAACTCAGCCAGACCATTTCCCTGTGGGTAATCATTCAAGGATATCTTTAGGAAAATTTCATGCCTTAGTGCAAATTGACATACCTTCAAACCTAGGAAGGCTTTTGCATTGTCGGAGATGATGGTCTTGGGCAAACCAAACCTTGTTACCAGCTCTTCCAGGAAGTTTACAATTTCTACCTCAATCGCATTCTTCAAAGGCATGGCCTCGACCCATCTGGTGAAATAATTTGTGGTTGTACGGATCCATTTATGCCCGACAGTAGAGGTGGGATTAATCATCCTAGTGAAATCAATCCCCCATTGTGAAAAAGGCTCTTTAACCACTATCGAATTTAGAGGCATAGCCGAGTCCCTCCTCCTTCCTATGAAGAATTGGCATTCTTTGTAATATTTGACTAGAGAGTGTGAATCATTGAACAGTGTAGGCCAAAATATCTCGCACACATAATCTTAATGGCGGTGGTCTTAGTAGATAAATGTCCACCTACGGTACTTCTATGGAATACGTCTAGAATGTTCTGTGCCTGATCTTGAGTTACGCACTGCAAAAGAACACCATTGAAATTTATTTTGAAGAGAACCCCTTCAATGAGCACGTACCCGTTGTCTTGTAATCTGTAAAACCTTTTCTTCTGAGAAGGTAGACCCACTAGATATTTCTCGATCTACATAAATATCATTTTGTAGGCCAACCAATAGCCTTCAGACTTATATTCATTTAGCAAAACTAGCTTGGGTTGTTCCTCCTCAAGTGCCACTTCATTATCTTGTGCCAAATATGCACATAATCCACTTCCTCACGCGGTCTTTGTGGGCCTGACCTCAATGTCTTACTCAAGGATCTTGGTTATCTAGTCGAACCTCTTTTCGATGTTTTATCCTTCCATAATGTACTCGCACACACTGGAATGCACTACATATACAACCACCTTACTACAAGATATCAGGCGTCATAAATTTTTAAGCTCTTTGACAATGGAAAACGCCTGCCTCTCGATGAAGTTGTACTTTGTCTCACAGTCCTTTAAAGTTTAGGAGTGAAAGGCTATTGATTGTTCTCCCTTCCCTTCATCATCTTTTTGAGTTAAAACACTAGTGATGCTAGACTCGCTACTGAACACATACATTATAAAGGCCTTTGATAATTCTAGGTTCACCAACACAGGACCTGAAGAAATAGCCTCCTTGACCTTCTCAAAGGCTTCTCTTGCCTCATTTGTCTACTTAAATAACTAATCCTTCTTAAGCATCAAGGTGATAGGTCTAATTAGACTTGCAAAATCTAAAATGAATTTACTTACAAAATTTACCTTCCCTAGGAAGGATTGAACTCCCTTTTTATTTACTGGTAGGGGAATTTCTTTGATTGCCTTCACCCGATCTGGATCAATAGCAACTCCGTCTTTGGACACTACATGTCCCAGTAATTTTCCTTTAGGCACTTCGAAAACACATTTTTTTGGGTTTAAGGATACCCCAAACTCCTGGAATCTTTTGAAAACCATTTCAAGATGATCAAAATGATCATCTTTTGACTTAGAGAATATAGTAAGATCATCCAAGTAGATCAAGATGATCTTATTGATCAGTTCTATAAAAGTGATATCCATCACTCGTTGAAAGGTGGCTCCTGCATTTGAGAGGCCGAAGGGAATTTTTGCATAGGAAAACATTCCCCACTTAGTAGTGAATGTTGTTTTGTGTTGGTCTTCCTCTTTGACTCAAATTTGGTTGTAACCAAAGAAGCCATCTAGTAAAGAAAACATTTATGAGCCAGCCACTGTTTTCAAGATTGATTACATGTAAGGAAATGGTTAGTGGTCCTTCAGGGATGCCCTATTCAGATCCTAGAAATCAGCACAGAGGCAAATGTCCCCATTTTTCTTTCGGACCGGAACCAAGTTGGACAACCATATACTATGCTTGATTGAGAAGACAATTCGGGAGTGTATTAGCTTCCTCAGCTCTTGTGTCATTAGTGACTCAATTTTTGGGTTTACTGGCCTTTGCTTCTAGCGGACAGGTTTTTCCCCTTCTATTAGTTCTATGGAATGTTGGATGACTTCAGGATCATATCCCTTGATGTCATCATATGACCAGGCCACTACTTCATATTTTTCACAAAAATGCATGAGCCTATCTTTATCATGTTGCGAAACATCTTTCCTGACCTTAAGCTTCCTCCCATCTCTGACCTGGAGATCTGCATATTCACCCTTTTCCGCTACAAAATTCCTCTTATCATTTCTTGCATCATCACAATCGAATAGATTTTTGAGAGTAACCAGTCCTTTCGGAAGCTTGCTGGACTTTAGCTAAATAATTTTCCCTTCATAAGCTTCTACAATTTTTGGTTGGAGCTAATTGGTAAACTCTCTTGAGTGCTGAATGAATGAGGCGATTTGAGCATCACTTGCAAACACTTGCTAACTCTATTCATTGTCTAGGATTACGAGTTAGAAAATCACTCACATAGAGTGTATGTTTTCAATTAAGTTGGAAGCAGGGTCAAATTGAGATCCTATTGTCACCATGCAATCCACAGTTTCATTTTGCTCTCTAGGCACCATCTAAATATTGAAGGCTTCAAAAATTTCAATTAGGTCCCAGACAAAGTATGTCTATAAGATTGCATGCATAAATTCTTGGCTACGGAGACACCTCAAAATTTATTGACTATTAGCTCAGAGTCTCCAAACACCATTATCTGCTTAACGCCCATCCGCTCTGCAAGACTTAGACCTTGCATGAGGCCTTCATATTCAGCTAGCTTCATTATTTGAATACACAAATTGAAAGAAAAAATATCTAAGTGTCTTTTCATTGGATGGGGACATCAAACATATCCCAGCTCCCGCACCAACTTTGCATCTTGCTCCATCAAAATATAGTGTCCACAGCTCTGAAGCATGATCACCCTCACGTTCCTTCATCACCTTCAAAATCACTTGATCCTCATCATAGATCACATAAGTTCCCAATCCAGTGGCATGATAATTTCCAAAAGGATTAGTGTCTATAAATTCACTCAATAGTACCTCTTCTTCATCAGTCTGGTCTTCGGTCACCTTTTCATCCTCAAGTAACTTAGTACAATGCATCTCATATTTGGTGATAGAGGTATGAGTAGCCTCAAAATTTATCATGGCGTCATTTTCTATGTGTTCTGAATGCAAAGGTTCAAACAATATATTTATCTTAGCTCTATGCTTGGTCCTAAGAATTAAGTGTGACCAATCTAAAGAAAGATACCCGCCTATTTTAGCAGTGAACTCCCATAATAAACAAAGACCGAACATGGGAGGGACATCAATGATCACAATATCTTGTTTGACTGTGATACTGGGGTAGGAGAATAGAGTCAATGGGAGGTTCTTGATGACACCTATAGTTTCAACCTTATTCCCGTCAAGCTACATAACCCCTCTATTTAAAGGTTCATAGCTAAGTCCTAAGGCTTCAGCTATTTCCTTGGGCATGATTGTGGAGCTAGCACCAGATTCAATCATAGAATTATGCAACAATTTTTTACCCACAATGAGAGTTAAGAAAAAGGGGTTTGGTTTTGGCTTACCTCTACTTTCAGTCGAGGATTTCTCTCCATTTTTTGTGAGAACTTTGGCCTGAGATGATGAATCAATGGCCTTTTCCTTGGATGGTTGCTTTGTTGGCTTTATGCTTGCATCTTCCAATAGGGCCTTCCACAATAACAAATTCTACTCTGGGATAGCTAAGATATCCCAAATGGATACATTAGCAGAGGATTTCTTCAATTATTCCACCACATTGAATGACGGAAAATTCAAAGACTTCAGCTCCTTAGATTTTTTTTATAACAATCTCCTTGCATAGTTGAGATTGTTGTACAACTGCGGAGGAACTAGGAGCTTGGTCAGGAACACTTTTGGGTTTTTGAGCGATCGATTCGCCCATGAATCTCCTCTTTGAGTGAGTGTTATAATCTAATTGTAGGTGTGGGGCCTTTGATGTGGAAACTTCATTTACAAACACTACCTCTTTTCCTTCCATCCATGAGAAGAGTGCATGATCGGAAGTTACCTTGTTTCTTGCTCCAAGGACATTCCTTGCATTTGAGCGGTGAGTACCGCATTTTCCATTTTTGGAGAGGCATATGCATAACCTCCTAAATCTGGTGCAACACCTTAACTGCATTGTTCCGCCACTCTTTGTTGTAAATTGTCACGTGAACAATTTTGGGGCATATGTGCTTCGTTGCAAGGGAAGCACCAAGAATTGGTATTATCAACAAGATTATTTTGGCCCGCTACTAGCTCTTTGTTCGTACTTGTGTGAATAATTTGTAGTGGAGTAGGCACAGACACAATCTGATTATTTGGTTGAGTATGTGGATTCATGCGCATACCTCCTTGGAACTAGTTTTGTTGGTAGGAAGGTCTTTCGCCTTGGTAATTTTGGAGTTGGCTTTGCAAGCGTAGACTGTTGTCGCTTGATATTAATTATTTCATTTGAGAATGTATACAATAAATCCTTGATGTCTCTCACCTCAACTACTAAAGGGTTAGATGTAGAAGCCACATTCTACGGTGCGCTCAGATATGTGTACATGGATTGAGGAGGATCAGATGCATTGGTAAAAGATATCTCCTAGGTGACAACTGACAATTCTATGAATATAGGTATAGCGGGTTGAGGCAGTAACTTTCTAGCATTGATCAAATTATTCTCTACCTTAACAGCAAGGCTATACGCATTTGGCAAGGTGCTCCAATCAAGGGACTGAATCATCACCGAAATGTTGGCATTGAGATATTTTAGATAGAACATGGAAACCAAATCAATGGGTGGGTGAATAGCAGTATGGATCCTTTGCCAAGTTGTGTGAGACATGGCATTGAAGTCAATCATGGCCTCTTGAGGGGCCCGCTTAATGGTCACCAACTGTTGGAATAGCGAAGATCAATCTCCATTGTTTGAAAACTGCTTGTAGAAAGGATCTTCGAGTTGATCCTAGGTGCCAATAGTATTAGCTTCCAGAGTGTGGCACCAATCTAGTGCCTTGCCTTTGAAATAGGTTGCAAGCAACCTTAGTGCTACATTTTGATCGGTGATACCATGCACCAAGCACGTGTCTGCCACATCCTGTAGATGGTCAGATGGTGTTTTTGAGCCTTCCTTGGTAAATTTTGGTAAATCTTTTAAAGAAGACGTTAGGATAGGATCCCACACGGTCGGTGCTACTGGTGCTCTGAGAGGGATTCTAGAGTATCATGGTACATAAGTTTTGTTAGCCATTGGTAACGGGGCCTTTGGAGGGGTTAGGATGTTGTTGGATGGGCTCTTGCTTGTATTGTTACCAGCGGTGGCACTAGCAGGCTAGGGTTATTCCTTGTCTGGGATCTAGTAACAGGTTTATGGCTAATATACCCACTCTAAACTTAGATGCATTCAAACAAGGTCCCATCGGGCGTGCCAAAAAAAGAATTGTTGATGCCTAAAATTTCTAGGCACACAGACTTATGGGAAACTCAATTAATGGGGGACCAATTGCGCTAAACTAAGTAACCTTCAGGTTTTAAAGAAGTCGGCTCTTCATACATTGAGGGGTGAAAAGGGAAAACTAAACAAACATACAAAAATGAAATCTAATGCTAAGGTGATACACCAATATTCCAAGTAAAAAGGCATAGAAAATATTCCTTTCAAGTGAGATTTGAAGGCATGTTGTAGCACCCCTCTTATTTGCTCATGTTTTTAGACAGTGCATTTATTTTGATAGACTATGATACTATGATGTTGTTATTTGATTGTTGACATTATAGAGATGATGGTTTTATATTGAGATGTGATGGTACACTATATGGATGATTATTGATTATGATATGCTCTCTGGTTAGTATAGTTGATTATGTGAGTTGAAATTGATATATGTTCATCTGTAGTTATTTGATGTTTTAGTTTTGTCAGTTTTGATGTGACACTGTATTGGTGAAGGGGACGACATTGCATCAATCGCTTGTGAGCACCCTGTGATTCCGCAATTTTCTCTTCACGGTGTGATTGTTCATGATCTATATATATGTACAACATATGTTTTGATTGCAAGATTGCATGTACAGGACATTGACTCCACCTAGATTCACAGGTTTAAGCATGTACATTTCCCAATGAAATAGTTGATTGGGAGGTAGTAACAAGGATTTCCTTGTCAAACCACAACCCTAGTCACAGTGTGTCATTAGTCCTTGTTTTGGTCATGCTTTGTTGTTATGTTGTCCCTGCTTGCCTTGTCGTTTAATTATTTTGCAAGGTATGCTCTATGGAAAATTAATGTTAATTAATGTTTATAATGTTTTAAATTGATTATTTATTTAATCGTGATTAATGTTGTTAGAAGCTTTAAATTTGATTTAATTAATTAGATTTAATTTATTTTGTGAAGCAATTTAATTATTTAGATTAAATTTATTTTATATAGTGATTAAAATTAATTAGATTAAATTTGATATTAAAATTGTTAGATTATAAAAGTTTTATTTAATCAATTAAATAAAATTGTGAATTTAAATGAATGGATAATTAAAATTAATATTTGATTTTAAATTATTAAATAAATAAATATCTTATAAAATATCTAAGAGGAAATATCTTGGGATTTGATTTGGAAAGATATTTTGGGATTGTGACATGAGTTAGAAAATTGAAAAGTGGTGTTGGGAAAATTGAATCATTGCGTTAACTAAAAGAGGGGGAAAAGGCTATTTCACGAGAATGAAAATGGTATTTTGGGGTTGTTGAAAATTGAAAAAATTCTTGGGATATTGGCTCTAGTTTTATTTTCAACTTTATGGAAAAGAGGATTATTTTGGAAGAGGCTTTGATAATTTTGGAATCTAAAGGCGAGGCTCTACTTCAAACTTCAATTCTTCAAGCATTTGAAACATGTTCTTTATTGTTTTTATTTAAATTCAAATTGAAAAAGGTTATTAGAATTAGTTGTTATCTGGGAAAAGATTGCTTGTACAATGAAGACAATTTTATTTGTTTTAAAGCTTTAATATGTTTTGAAAATTGGAAAGATTGTTGTGAAAGCTTTAGAGCTTCAGATTAAATTCTTATATTCTTTTGAAAAGATGAATTGTTTTAAAACAATAGAATTCTCATAATGATTATATAGAAAATTTGGAAAACCTCTATAGGAATTGATTTCAATCTTCCCGTTAAAATTTGTAGAAAACCTTTGATTGTATTGGAAAAGATCTTCCTGTAGAATATTATTGTTTATTTTTTCAATTAGATTTATTTGGCTTGGGAAATTAAAAACCTCTGGTAAATTTGTAAATATTTTCCTGTGGAAATTTTTTATGAAAAATTGCTCATCTGGATCAATCATTTTGAAATATATATATATATGCATTTTTTATTTTTTTTTCCTATAAAAAAAAATTATTCTGAAAAAATCCGGATCGAAATTTTTATGACAAATTCGAATATGAAAATCACAGGAAGTTTTATAGAATAAAATTTATAGTTTTGAATTATGTGGGCGATGAGGCTGCCCCCATAGCCTTCCCCATAGGGGAGGAGGCGTTGTGGAGGCAACGCCCAACGCTGCCTTCACAGGCTGCGCCCCCCATGGGGGAGTCGGTTGTGTATACAGCCTATGACTTTAATGTTGGCTACCAAAGATTCGTCTGCCCTTTCTTATTTCAATTTTATATTTGGTTTTTAATATATATAAAATATAATATATATTTATATGCATAAATATATATATATATATATATATGTAAATATATATTTATATATTTTGTATATATATGTATATGTATATATTTGTATATATATTTAATATTGTTTGGAAAATTGTAATTAGTTTTTAAATACTTAAATAATATATTTTTATATATATAAATACATCTACAATTATATATATTCAAATATATATATTTAAATGAATTTTATATTAGGTGCATGTAAAATCATGAATTAGATGTTTTTAAAATGAAATGATTTAAAAAGGAAGTGATTTTTATATAGATGTAAATTGGTAAATTGAATTAAATAATTAGATTTAATTTCTTTATTGACTATAAATGAAATTGTATTAAGCTAGATTATTTTGAACAATGTGTTATTGTTTTTCTTGGAATGGAAATTAGTAAGGAAATCATAATGATAGTTTTATTACTTGCTTGAATTGTTTATTTAATTATGATGTCTTTTGTCTACATAAGTTGTGAATGTGTAAGCTTTCCAAATGTTGAAATACTATGTGGGGGTTGTTGTGATAGTTTGTTCAGCCCTTTGTTTTCCTTGGGTAGTGCACCTAGTTGTGATCCAATTTAAACACCCGGTTACTACGAACGAAATGTGTTGCCTCTTGCATTATGGTTGGGATTTAATATTTGTTTTTGTGCACTTTCTCTACCCTTGGTTTGTGGATTAGATCCTTCTGTTGTCAGTAGGGGAGTGGCTCTTAATGGGGGCCGACACACAAAGAGGTGTCAAGATAACTCATGTGAGAGTTAGATAGTTCAGTGAAAATTAAATAAAAGTATTAGGGGAAATGGTAGCCTTAAAACACATAACTTGTTAATTGTGCCCCACTCATTGGCTCAAGGGCTCATTTAGACTTGAGATGAGACAAGAAGGCTTGGAATGGCAAGGTTATTATCTTTTCCCTTTGAAAGATATTTGACTCCACATCATTTTGCATGTGGGGCCGAGGATCATGAGAGGCTACCAGGATAACCCAAGATGGGGGTCGGGTCCTAGGAAGATCTGCCAAGATAACCCATGCAACTTTGTGATGACACCCCTCCTATGACAACAATTTATATTGTTTAGTTGATGTACTTGATTCTTTTACTCTGGAAGCAATGTAACCTTTATGTTATGTATTGTACTTGAATAGTTTAGTCTTGTGGTTGCCTGTGTCTTGAGGTTGTAGGTTATACCTAGGAAGCGCTTTTACTATCTCCTAGCACGAGGGGTGGGCCTGCGGGTACCACTTGGTTGGGTGGAATGTGTACCTTACACCATTGGGTTTCCATTTCATTTTCATGATAGCGGGATTTTCCATATTGGAGAGCTCGCATGTTCCAGTTGATTTGTACCATCTCTTGTGTTCTATTGGATCAATTGGTTGTTAATGTATATGTACTACTCCTCATTTGTATTCGAGGAGAATCCTTGTATCATTGTAATTGTAATATTGTTTGTATGATCTACCTCATTTTGGAAATGAGCCTTATAACTTCTGTATTGAATGAATACAATCTATGAATGGTTTTAATATGTACTTTGTAAACTTATGAAATGAGTTTAATGTTATTGGATCTATGTTCTTTATTTCTTGAGTATAATTTATATGTTATGGATTAATTTACTTTTATATGTTATGGGTTTCAAATGTAAGTGTTGTCACATACCTTAGAGGATGTGTGTGTTAAGTGTAGTTCACTTTACTTATTGTTAATTGCACTTTCAAAAAAATTGTTACGCTTATGTTGTATTTCCTTCATCCTCTAGGGTTACATGGCGGGGCGTTACACCTTTCAACAATCTACATGCCCAAAAATTTAAAAAAGTAGAGATTAAATTATGAAGAAGTTAATCAAATAGCATAATACAACTTCCATATGCATTCATTGAACATGAAGAGTACGAAAATTGATCTAAACAACAAAATTATATTGAAATTATAGAAGCTTTGTAAATAAACTACTCATTACAACAAACTAGCATAGTATAATGTTTTATCAAATAACTAAGTGTAGAGAAGGGGGATTTGCTACTCATGAGCTCTCTTTAATCAGAGAGCCTCACGGGAAAAACTTCCCTAAACTACCTCAAAGAATAGCGGCGAGAGTTCTAGAATCAAAAAGAGCAAGTCACAAAGATTCTTTGGACAAATCGACAAGCTCTTGGCCAAAGGACGACAACACATAATAGCGTGATGCGTTGGCATCCCAGAGGCATGTTGGCGTCTCGTACGGACCAGAGAACAATTTTACCACAAAGAACAACTAAGTGACTACTAGCATTCCGATTACTGAGAACTTCTAGAATGTGATAAAGTTGAAATAGGAAAGATAAAGATAAGGAGAATAAGGGAAAGGAAATGCTTACGACCGTGTGAGTGATGAAGCCTCCAGTGTGTGAATGTCTTCAATACCTACACGCAAGAGAGAGAAAGTGTTGGGGCTAGATAGGGGTTTGCCTCAATCAAACCCCTGTTTTGGTGTTCCCACCTCCACAGACAACCAAGATAGATAGAGAGAAAAGTAGGAAAGCAAGTAAAGAGCACTAAAGCACTACAAAATAGTGTTATGCTACTCAACCAAATAATAGAGGAGAGGAGTGAAAGCTTACCACCTCCACCCAAAGTGCTCAAGGCTAGTGGGAGAGAAAATGAGAGGAACTCAAGCCTCTATTGTCATGGTGTTTCATTCCACACTTGCTCTATTGAAGTGATGGAGTGTTGATGTTGCTGCTATGAAGTATAAAGTGTCGCTTGATATGGAGTTGCTTGGAGCTTGTGAAGAGATGGTAGGGGATGTAGAAAGGATGTGAAGAGACCAACCAACCCTAAAATGAATGAAGGTGAGTGAATTTGAAGGAAAGGGTGAAAGAAACAGTCATATTCGGGTTGGTCGGTCGAAGAGGGCGTTACAATTCGACTCTCAATGGGAAAGGTAACACCTCTGCAAGCTCTAGACGTGAGAATCTATCAGGGACGTAAGCACATCGCATGGACGTCTAGGCATCGTGTGAATGTCTGCATGTCGCACAGGCATCCTCAATAGTTATTCCTCTACCGACGCACAAAACAAACGCCAAGTGGAATGAAGGTAGCGGACTTATGTGGAATTTCGCTTTCGGATTTGATTTTCTAAAGTGGAAAGGGGCAAAAGGGGAATTTTCATTAGGGGTGCAAATTCGCTCCTATACACTAAGAAACAGAGAGGGTGAACAGATTGGCACAATCTAGAAGTCTTAATACAAAAAATAAAAACAATACAAAGGACAAGAATCTTCTTGTTCTTTTCTCCGCGTATTTTCAGACCCTTCTTCAGAGAGACCAAGCCATATATATAGATTTTTCCCACCACCTAAAAGTTGGATAACGAAAAATATTCCCCAGCACGAGCCGTGTTACTCCTTGCAATGATTTCCCCTAAACAGATGCAATATAAAGGTTTTGAAATGATGTGTTGTTGCCTCGAACAAACTGCACCCTCTTTCAAATGATGGTTGTGGTCTGAGAGTGGAACTGGGAAAATTATCCTGAAAACATGTGTCAAACACCTAGGGAGTCGGTTAGGACATGTGGCGTAGAGGCGAGGCTTCTCATTCTAATATCCTTCCCTTGTGACTAGAATTCCCGTGGAGATGACATGTGGTGCAATCTTCGCTTTAAGCTTTGACCATGGGGTTTGCCAAAAAGGTGCCCACGAAAGATGCAATGTGGCACCCAAACGGAGCTCAGAGACGAAGTAAGGGAAAAGAACTCTCAAAAGCGTGCGTTGTCGACATGTGGTGCAAGCGGATGAAAGCGCCACCAAAAGGGAGCACAGAGAGATGCAAACATACAATGTGTGGGTTGAGGCTTATGCAAAACCAAACAAAATATATCTTGGAGGGAGCTTTAAGGATTACTTAAATCCACAGGTTCCTTTCCTCTTGAGGTGGATTTGGAAGGTGAAGTTTTATGGTTCCCTCAGTTGTTGATCCTATTGAGGTGGTAGCTTCTCCTATGGAGGTGGAGGTTGAGGGGGTAGGAGTTTACAGGTTGCAGCAGATTAGTTGGTTATGATATCCTCTCCAATACATGGAAGCTATCTCCTTTAGAGGTGGAGGCTGAGTTGGTTTCCTAGTACCAAGTGAGTTTTGTGTTGCAGGGATGTTGAGTTCTTGTGTGTTTTTTTGCCTTCCCTTTACCACCATTTGTGGTGGGTTTTTGTTGCAAGATGGTTGTTGGGCTCCTGTGGTCGTTTGTGGTGTCTAACTCCCCTACCGATGTGGGTTTGTTGTATTTGCGAGAGTTTTTTATTATGGGTTTGATGGTGTTCTACACCATTAAGTTGGCTATCTATTTTGGCTTTGTGGTGTTTCCCATGAGCGGTTAGTATGTTGATGCCTTGAAAATGCAAGCGGTTTCTTTATGTATCTATGGGTTTCTAGTCTCGGTTAAAACTAGGATGTAAAGGGTTCTTGGACCCTTGCTTATTTGATTGATGCAGTTGGTGTAGTCGTGTTTCATCTTTTCGCAGCTGCTTTTGGGTTATTGATTGTATGTGTTTTATCTTTTATGCAGCTTGCCTTCTTTTGATAGAGTTGTGGGTCCCTTCAAAACCATTATGTACTGAGTTTCAGGTCCCATCAAATTTCGTTTTTCCCATAATCAAAAACAAATAAAAAATTTATTATAATATTATTAAATTAACCATAAATATAGTTAAATTATTAAATAAGCTAAAAAATTTAAAATGAAAAAGATAATTCAAATAAATATTAAAAAATAAAAAATAAACCATATTAAAATTGTTAAAGCTAGAATTTTAACTTTTACATTAAAAATTAAAAACTACAAAACACCAAACTTAAAAAGTTAAAAGGTAAAAGTGAATTTATAATTTTAATTTTTTTAATTTTGAAAAATAATTATATTTATTAAAAACTTATTATATATATAAAATAATTATTAAAATAAATTTAAATTTAAATTTAAAAAGATTTGAACATATAATTTATTATTTATATATTATATTTCTAAAAATGTAAGTTTGAAAAATTTTAAAGAAAAAAAATGCATTCTTATCCTATCTTTCCCTACTTTAAAGTTAAGATTGGATAAGAGTGTAGTTGTCTTTCATTAATTATATATTATATTTTTTTATATTTTAGAAAAAATGATGGTTGAGATCATTTCAATTGTCTTTCATCCTTCTTTGTAACTTTCAATCATTGATTTTTAAAACAGTTCATTAGGAACTTTGACGTAGACCTTTGATATTTATTGTTTATGTCTTTATTTTAATTCTTTATTTAACATTATTTCAACATTTTTAAGTTTTATTCTTTTATTGTCCTACCCTTTCACATCACTTTCACTCTCCTTTTAAATAACAAGTTTTATAATTTATATTTCTCTATTAACTTTTCTTCATCCTAATATTAGATCATAAAATATAATTTAAAAGATTACTAATAAAATATATTTTACAACTAAATCCAAAAACTTACACTATTATAAACTTATTATTTAATTATTTTAATTAAAAAATTATGTTAAAAAATAATTATTATTTTTTAATAGCGAAGAAGAAGCTTCTTCTGGAAGAACAAACAATTATTTCTTTCATAAACTAAAAACAAAAAAAATGCATCCTCGAAGTTTAAAACTTTCCAACCTATAACCTGCACAAAGAGACAAAAATAAAAGATAAAACGATAACTCTTACCTAAAAAAATAGATGAATTAATAATAATAATTTTAAAAAATTGCATACAAGTGCAGGTACTGACTCATCTTTGGCTTAATTATTATTATGAGGTATTCTTGTTTGGCATGCATTGACCGATAGAAAAAACTAGCGTTCTCTATGTTTTCTATTTTTCATTTTATTTTTATTTTTTTTAATTTAAATTAGTTTCTTTTGGGCATGTAAAATTTTACATGGTTAGGGAATAGTGGTTCCTCTAAAAATCGACAATATTCATATTTTTAAAAAGAGTAAATATTTCATAAAAATTAGTAAAAGTATCTTTAAGTATTATTGGTTGGTCCATAGATACATAAATAATTCTATGGATTAAACATTACATATTTATATTTTTTTGTCAAACTCATTGGGCATAGTGTTTAGCCATCATAACTATTTATATATGTGTATGTCAACCATTCACTAGCACTTTTAAGTGCTTTTACTAATTTATAACAATTAAATGAGTGCAATAATTTTTTCATTTTGATAAATATATTTAAAAAATGACTTTGAATGTATCATAATCTATTAATATTGATAATTATTTGAAAAGACACCAAAACTAGATAAGCAAGTCTTAATCACAAGATTTTTCTTTTCTATTAAGCAATGTATTTTTATAGTAAGACTATAATTATTTCAAAATAATGGATGCATTATTTTATTTTTGTCATATTTATATACAATTGTAATATCTTATGTATAATACAAACATATGTTACAAAAAGGTTGACCAAGATATTCAAAAAATGAGCACAATATGTATTATAAAAACATTAAATACATAAATATCATTAATATACCCTATATAATGTCAATATCCAATTATAATCTAATCATTGCAGGAGGTGGAATGTGACACATTGATCAAATTGAATCCAAGGTGATTTTGTATGTGGAATGAGACATGTTTATTTTTTTTATTGTTGCCTAATTTAGACCAGGTGACTTTATAAGTGTATTCATTTATTTATACATAAATAATCAAAATATGTGTCATAAAATTTGGAATAGATCCATTTCTCTTTATGCTTAATAGATAATTCCAACTAATTTTTCATATAGATGATATATTTTTCTTTGATTAATGCATTGTTGTTTAAATTTAGTTTAAATTTAGTTATTTGTATTATAATCTAATCATTAGAAGATGTGGAATGTGAGATATTTTAATCAAATCCAAGGTGATTTTATAATAATGTGGAATACGACATATTGATGGAATTGAATCCAAGGTATTTTGTAGGTATGTGGAATGAGACATGTATGTATTTTATTGGTACCAATTTTAGACTAGGTGATTTTGTAAGTGTATGCATGTTTTCAGACACATGTATATTAAAAATGTGTCATTTAAAAAAAATAAATCTATTTCTCTTAACACATAATAGACAAATCCAACTAATTATCCATGAAGATAAAAATTATTTATTTCACTTATGCTAATATTAGAGAGAGTGTAAAATTATTAGCATAAGTTGAAGACATGCATTTTAGGTGGTGGAGGCATTTGAATTAATAATATTGACATCCTCTTAAAAATAGAAAATAAAACTAAAATTCAAGGTTACACAGGGAAGCAAACCATTCAATTAATAGTTAATGGGGTTTAAGCATCATCACAAGAATTTATAATAATTATGAACTTAAATTTGCTGAAAAAAGACATTTTCTTTTGCATTTAAGTTAGTTATCCATAAGTCAACATCAAATTTATTATCAAACCAATCACAATAATATTTAGTCAATTATTGTCTAAATATTTTCTTTCCAAACCTACTTGTTTTCTAGTTTTAGTTGTGACACAATTATATAAAGAAGTCTTAGAATGAAAGCATAACAAATTCATATGTTAACTACATTATTTTGCATTTGAATAAAGAGATAATGTATCACCAATAACAAATATATTTAATGTCATCTAATTAAATTAATTATAGTTTCATTCATTTTATAAGAAAATGACTACTTATTAAAATAATGAGTACACTTCCAAAAGCATGGAGGATGTCTATAATACCAAACATAAATTGTTATATTGATCAAATTCCTAAGATCATAAGCACATGTCAAATTGTATTAAAATGGATTCCAACAACATCTCATTCAACTCTCAATAACAAGAGTTTCTTGGTTTAAATTTACCATTCAAGCAATGATCACTTTATGTACCATAAACTAATACATGTAGAATATTATTCTACATATGAAGATAGGTGCCAAAAGACACAATTCTAGTAGTTGGAATAGTATAGGCCAATTATTGAACATGTCATTTCAAAATTAACTATGAGCAGATAGAACTTGTTTCCTTGCATAACTATAATTCCTTGCATAACTATGGAGAGATGTTTCAATGCAAAATCCTATTCTTGTTTATCCCCAACTCTCATAAATAAATAAATTTGACACCCTTCATAGATTATAACCTTAGAAGATCCATGTAGGTATTACATTCTCTTATTACTTTATTCCATCAATCTTGTCAACAAAATTAATTTGTCTAGAAATTCTAGGAACTATAGAGTTGTTTTATTATTATCATTTATCATCATGAAATAAATCATATACAAAAATAGATGAAGATGCATTATTTATGTAATAATGTATGTTATGGCACTAAAACCATAAATTTAAAAATTCGAGTTTTCTTTTCAAGACCTAGTTTAAAGTATTTTTCAATGACTAATAACGAATAAGGCTAAAGCATAAAAATGAAGCGATTTTAATACCAAGACAAACCTTTGATAAGAGAAAACAATAAACTAAATATGCTATAGCATGCTTTGATATCCTCCATTTGAAGACAAGGAAAAAAGAAAGGAGGAAAACACAAGGATTCAAATGCAATAAATGAATGCTTTCGCCTTTTTTCTTTGCTCCTCTAATTAAGCTAAAGTAGAGTGCACCCAATGCTCTACTTGATTTGTTATTTGTGATGTATGGATTGATGGTGGAATTTGATAGATTCGTAAACCAACAACATGATAGTAGGTTTGAAAGATAATAAATCAAATGGACAACATGATATGAAAATAGAAGATGAAAATAGGTAGCATAAGGATAGCATGAAAGTGAATTCTCAAATGGAATGGGAGGCCTCAAATTTATTGATTTTCCACAAGGAAAATTAAGGGCTAAGATGCAATGTTAATGGATGTCTAGGATTTGAGAAATGGAGCCATGGATTGAATTTGTAATCATATATTCAACAAGTGTCACACAAGGTTTAAGAGCTAGTTATTCTCACACATGTGTGAGCAATGTGGCATGTGTGGGAGATATGATCACACATGTGTGAGCAAGGGAGTAGGATAAGTCAAAATTCAAGGATGAGGTGGAGGCTTAGCATGTCTTTAAGATAGCATGCTCACACATTTGTAAGAAAGATATGGATAAGAATAGCATTCTCACATATGTGGGATCATGGAAGGGTTGAGGTGGAAGTCAAAGATGCTTCCAACAGTACATGCTCACAAATGTGTGAGTAGGGAGTGAGATAAGGTGGCATGCTCACACATGTGGGAGCATGGGAGGAGAGGGGACATATTTCAAATGATAGCAAGTTTACATTTTAATCTATGTAGATGGATTTAATGGCTAGGAATAAATGGATAAGGATCAATGATGATGTGGATTTAAATATTAGAGGAATGGTAATAGGGATTAATTAATTAATTAAGTTAGAGAAATTGGGGACTAAATCTAATTGATTTAATTTAATGAATTGTCCTTAGGGAAGAATTAATTAATGATGAATGATGAAAGAAATTAATTAAATGATAAATTATTTAATTAATTTATTGGAAATTTAGTATGAAGAATAATTTGTAAATTTTGGATGTCTACATTTTACCTCTCTTTGATATAGCATCACGACTAGAAGTTATGTCATATCAAATAAGATTAAAATAGAGTTTCTAGGAATGAATTAGGACTAGTGGAAATATTCCTTAGTGATTAGAAGGATGAGGAGGGAATTTGATATGCCCCCTTGAGAGGATAGATCGATTTTGAAGAACATGGGTGTGCTCTCAAAATGGATGGGAGGACTAATAAATAAGGTTGGAAAGAGGAAAAAATAAGTATGGATGGAAAGTGGGGAGATGAATAGGAGGGATGAGAGCCATGTTGTAGAAATGTAAGAAACCTTGATTTTATAATTTACTTGATATTATGCACAAATGTATAAGGGACCAAGATGATGATGTGACAAGTACATGATCAAAAGGTCAAATACAAACATATGCCTTACGGAACTATGATATGGAAGATCATGATGACTCAGTGATAATATGGTTCAAAGAGTGTGAGATATTTCAACATTAAAATACACACAAACAACAAGAAAGCATGCACATGCAAAAAAACAAACCAAGATTATGCCCCTATTCAACCTAAAAATAAATTGATTGATTAATGAGGAGGAGGATAATAATTTTAATGATAATAATAATGCTATCCCAATATTATGTTGCTAATGATAAAAACAACATGAGGATTGGAAATTATTATCCCTATGATGATAATTGGATTAAAGTATCCCTGCAAATCAATTCATCATCAACTGATTTGGGATCAAAGATAATGGATGCATTTGGATGATACACTAGTGAAATGAAGAAAATGGGTGCTACGGGTTTTAAAATGGGGTGATTGAATATGTGATGAACCTATATTTCTAATTTCATTGGGAAAAAGAGATCCCCAAAGGTAAGATTGACTTTCAACCCTTAAGTGAGTCAACCTTAATGGAGATATTGTTTTCCTTATGACAAGACGAGCTAAAATTTGCTTGAACAACACTTTGGGGAGAAAAACTAAAAATAGTAAACGAATTCAATTATGCAATGTGAAACTTAAATCATCAATTTAAAGTATAAGTTAATTAGAAACAACAGAGTTTCGAAAGATCTGAGAAGGGTAAGTTGATGTGTACCAGTCACCAAAAGTTGTTGTCGAGTGTCCTCTTGGGACAGATTTATCCTAGGGCGAATGGTTCTTGCTATAGGGATCCAAAATCTAATTTCACACTCCTTTGCTCCTGGATCCACACTCCTGATTCCTCTGGATCTCGCTTTCGAAAAGTCGGAATAAAATTTTGCAAGTAATATTTTGTGTCTTGACAACTTCACAAAATTTCACTTTTGATCAATCTTCAATCTTTCTTCACCTGCAAATCTACACACATAAAGAAAGGTAAAATTTGTTTGTTTTTGGTGAATGGGGGTTTTCCTTGGTCAAACCCCATTTTGGTAATTAAACCTTAAAATGAAAGGAAATATGAATGTAAGGAATGATGAATGAACAATGTTATGTTGTAGCTCACCGAACCCTTGAATGGAGATCCTTGGAGGACTGAAGTCTAACACATCTCTCCAAGGTCTTGATCTTGCATGAAATGGCTTGATTGGATGTTTATCTTGATGCTTGAATGCTTGAAACCTACATCACAATGTTAGCTCCAAAAACATGCATGGATGCAAATAACTTTGACATGATGCTTGAGATCTTGAATGTTGTTGTAGAAGAGTGATAAATCTGCTCTTGAATGCTCTTGAGGATAATATTTTCTCACAAGAATTTCTCCCAATTCAAATCTAGTTTCAAATGATAAAAAGACCTTGTATTTATAGGTAATTTTCTAATTTACCGATAATTAAACATCAAAGGATGACAATTGCAATTTGAATTTGAATAAAAAATTATGCCAAAAACATATTAAAATTTGAGATCCTAAATTTAAAGGGAACCCATTCACCCTTGGACGAATGGGTCCTAGGACCTAAATCCAAGACACTCAACTTCCAAGGCAATTTAATTAATGTTTTCAATTGTTTAATACAAGTTCCCCTTTCGAAAAATAGGATTAATTAGGCTTTTAAATGCATAATTGGTCCAATTAGAGGCTTAATTAAGTCCAATCAATTAAGGGACCCAAAAATAGTGTGAAAATGTAAGGGTGTATATTTTTCTACACTAGATTTATCCCCCCACTTTAGTGAGAATATGAGCCCTATGCTCAAACTCACAATAAAGTAGATAAATAAACGTCAAGAGGGGTCCAAGTGTACAAATGTTACCGAGATAGGATGGAAAAGATCAAGGAGATGGCCAAGCCCCTAGGATCAAGATCCCATGGCAAACCAACATAAGCACAAAGGAACAAACATATACATATGACATACATCAACAAGACAAGATACACAAGCATACAATGCCAAAATGAATGAAAAGAGAAAGGGTGGATCAAGCCTCGACTATTTGTCCAAAAGGTATGGATCAAGCCTTAGTTGCTTGTCCAAAAAAAAATGTTCACAAGTGGAAACCCGTTGTCCACTATGCAAACAAAATATACTCACATGGGCTAGTGAAATCTGTTGTCCACTAGGTGAGCACCAAGAAGGTGACTAATGGGAAAGTCATGCCAAGTCTACAAGCTCCCATATGTCAACCATACCAAAAGTTATACCTCCTAATAACTTTGATAAGGTGCCACACAAAAAGGTTCCACAAGGCTAACGAGCTGCATTATGCTAGGCACTCATGAAAAACATAAAGGATCCACTGGCAAGCAAGTTGTGTTATCCTTGCTGGCCATGACAAAGTTTTAAATTCAATAGGATAGGATA
Organism: Sequoiadendron giganteum; assembly: GCA_007115665.2. Taxonomy (NCBI): domain Eukaryota; kingdom Viridiplantae; phylum Streptophyta; class Pinopsida; order Cupressales; family Cupressaceae; genus Sequoiadendron; species Sequoiadendron giganteum. Next base: position 294,205,834 of record CM021105.1, on the reverse strand, counting down.
GTCAAAGGGTTTTTTCTTAGTTCATGAAAGGTCTCACCTTAGGGAACATCATTCCTAATGTCACCAAGAGAGGACTAGTCGAGGATAAAAGATTCACAACTTAGGGAGTGCAAGTCGTAGCATTACCACTAAGAGGAATGTTATATGCCAAGAGAGGTCATGCTCTTGAAGGACATAAAATCCAATGTCACCACCAAGAGGACACATTACGTGAAGTAAGAAGACCGCACTTTGAAACAAACAATGAGCAGGGATGTGTATGCCTCCACTTAAAAGAAATTGCTAAACACCATGTTGTGAGAAATTACTTTAAAGTAGAACACAAGAAATGCTAATACATGAGTGATGGTATGTGGCAACTGATCATACAAATAATGTACACTCGTAACATATCCTCATCGAGGTTCAGGCTGGATTGGGCCCCAAACGATGGTTTGGGGGTGGAAGCCCCCGATAGCGGGGTTTCGAGAATGATAGCCCCCTATAGCAGGGGTTCAGGGACACAACCCCCCCCCAAAAAAATTATGTTAACACATCAAGTTTTTTTCCCTGTTAACATTTCAAGGTTTTCCCGCTAACACGTCATGTGAAAAAATGAATTTGTAAAACCCTAATTCTAGAAGCTTCCAAAAGGCTTGTTATAAGTAGTTGGGATGTATGTTGTGGTATTAGATTCATGAGATTGTAATCTAGTTTGTACTGGATAATAAAAACATTGGGTGGTTGACTTTATGTGGATGTAGCCCCTATTGGGTGAACCACGTTAAATTTTGTGCTTATCTCTTTTGTGTTATTCTTCATTGTTATTTATAAGTTATTTAATCTACATATAATTGTTAATGTTTATTGCTCTAATCTGCCTGAATCCTAACAATTGGTATCAAAGTCGTGTGTATTTTGATTGATTGGCAGGAAACCTCTAGATTTGAGTGGGAGCAATGGAAGAAGGAAAATTCAAGGTTGAAATTTCAACGGCCAAAGTTATCAATTATGGAAGATGTTGATGGAAGATTGTTTGTATCAAAAGGGTTTATGGTGGCCATTGCAAGGAAAAAAAAAGAAAGAGGCTACTATGTCTGATGAAGAATAGAATATTCTAGATAGAAAGGCACTGGGAACCTTTCAGTTGTGCATGACACCATTTTTGGTACATTCAATATAATAGAAGCAAAGACAACATTGGATCTAATGGAACATAGCTAAATTATATGAAAAACCCTCGGCCTCAAATAAGATATTTCTCATGAAGTGTTTGTTTAATATAAAAATGATTGAAGGTGGGTATGTGAAAAATTATTTAAATGAGTTCAATATGATTACCAGTCAGTTAACTTTTGTAAAAGTGAATTTTAATGAAGAGGTGAGGGCTCTCTTGGTTTTATGTTATTTTCTAGAAAGCTGGAATAACTTGGTAATGGTTGTAAGTAACTTTTCCTCTAGTTCAAATACATTGAAGTTTGATGATGTTGGTGGTGTTATCCTTAGCAAGGAAATGCAATAGAAAAAGCACAAGTGAGACTTCAACATCAGGTAATGCTTTGACTGTAGAGAACAAGGGAAGAACAAAGGAGAGTAAAAATCCCAACAAATCATGGGAAGTCAAAAGGGAAGTTGAAGAAAGGCAAATCTAAATCCAGAGGAAAAATGGATTGTTGGCACTGTGGAAAGCCAGGACACTTGAAGAAGGATTGTTGATCTCGAAAAGGAAAATAAGGAAATGGACAACATGATGACAATAAGGAAGCTAATGTTGCAAGTAATAAATTTTAGGATGCTTTAATTCTATGTTTAGATAATTTTAACGATTCTTGGGTAATAGATTTAGGGGCTTCATTTCATGCCACACCCCATAGGAAATATTTTGTAGATCTTGTTCAAGGTGATTTTGGACAGGTATATTTGTGTGATGACGAACCCTGCTAGATTGTTGGAAAAGGAAAAATAAAAATCAAGTTGTAGAATGGAAATGAATGGTTGCTACAAGAGGTAAGGCATGTTCCAAATTTGAGAAGAAATTTAATCTTTGCAAGACAACTGGGTAGTGAAGGCTGAATAGTTACCTTTATAGACAAAGTCTAGAAGGTCACTAAAGGTGCATTAGTAGTAGCTAAAGGTGAAAAGGTGGCACATTGTATTTGTGTACTAGTAATACTTATTCTACCTTAGTTTCTATAGAAATAGTTGCTATTGAGACAGTTAGAGGACTTGTTGTGGGGACAAAAAAAAAATTATGGCACCATAGACTTGGGCACATGAGTGAGAAAGGAATGAAGATCCTTCACTCCAGAAGGTTGTTACTAGATCTAAAGCAGATTGACTTGGAGTTCTTCAAAAATTGTGTTTACGGAAAACAAAAAAGAGTATGATTTCTCTAAGTTGGGAAAGAGAAGAAGAGTGATAAATTAGAGCTTGTGCATTCAGATGTATGGGGACCAGATCAGGTATCTTCTATTGGTGACTCTTGTTATTATGTTACTTTTATTGATGATGCAACTAGGAAAAAATGGGTGTATTTCCTAAAACAAAAATCAGAATTATTTGAAACTTTTAAAAAGTGGAAAGCTTTTGTTGAGAATGAGACAGGAAAAAATTTGAAGTGTCTCAGATTTGATAATGGAGGTGAGTATTGCAGCAGAGAATTTCAAAATTATTGTTCATACAATGGAATCCGTAGGTAGAAAACGGTTCCTAGAACCCCACAAGAAAATGGTGTGTCTGAGAGGACGAATAGGACCATTATGGAGTGTGCAAGGAGCATGATATTGCATGCTAGACTACCCTTACAGTTTTGGGAATATATTGTACATACCGTTGTTTATTTAATAAATAGAGGACCTTTAAATCCTTTAGATGGTGGCATTCCAGAGGAGGCATGGACAAGTAAAAAGATAAACTATTTGTTTCTGAAAACCTTTGGTTGCACGAAGCTTTTGTCCATGTTGATATTGAAAATAGAACCAAGCTTGAGGCTAAGTCTAAAAAATGTACCTTCATTGGATATGGAGTAGATGAATTTGGTTATCGATTATGGGATTATGAAAATCATAAAATCACTAGGAGAAGAGATGTTATATTCAATGAGAAGGTCATGTATAAGGATCAACTACAAGAAAAGAAGCATGAACAGGCCAAAAAGGAATATGTGGTGTTGGATGAGGTTCCAGAAAATAAAATTCCATTGGTACCTAATGCTCAACAACAAGTTATCCCACAGACTCCTACAAGTGTTAGATGTTCTACAAGGATAACTAGACCTCCAAAAATATTTTATCCATCATTATATTCTATATTATTAACTAATTTTAGTGAACCTGAAGGTTATGAAGAAGCAATGTAGGTAGATACCAAAAAGTAGTGGGAGCTAGGTATGAAAGAGGAAATGGATTCCTTGTTGTAGAATCAGACTTGGGACTTAGTCCAATTGTCTGTAGGTTAAAGAGCATTTCCAAATAAATGGGTTTATAGGTTGAAGGAAGAATATGGAGGCAAGAAAGATATAAGTCCAGATTCGTGGTAAAAGGTTTTGCACAGAAAAAAGGTATAGATTTTGATGAAATATTTTCTCCAACTGTAAAGATGACTTCTATTAGAACTATTCTAAGTCTTGTGGCTACGAAAGACTTGCATCTTGAACAACTAGGTGTGAAAACAACACTTATCCGTGGGGATTTGGAAGAGGAAATATATGTGCAACAACCATGGGGATATGAGGTCAAGGGTAAGGAGGAATTTGTGTGCAAGTTAAAGAAGAGTTTGTATGGACTGAAGCAAGCACCTCATCAATGATATTTTAAATTTTATAGTTTTATGGTTGAACAAAGTTACAAAAGATGTCAGTATGATTATTATGTTTATTTTGAGAAATTAGATAATGGTAGCTATATTATCTTGTTGCTTTATGATGATGACATGCTTGTTGCTAGGTCTAACATGCAACATATTAATGAACTTAAGAAAAAATTAGAAAATTCATTTGCTATGAAGGATTTGGGTGCAACAAAACAAATCCTTGGTATGAGGATCACATGGGATAGGACAAACAAAAAATTATTTTTTTCTCAAAGTGAGTATGTAGAGAAGGTGTTGAAAAGGTTTAACATGTAGAATGCAAAATCAATTAGTACACCTTTTCCTAGTCATTTTAAGTTGACTAAGGAGATGTGTCCAAAGACACAAGAGGAGGAAGACAATATGTATAAGATGTCATATGCATTAGCAATTGGTAGCTTGATGTATGCATCGGTATGCACAAGGCCAGATATTGCACATGCAATGGGAGTTGTGAGCAAGTATATGAGAAATCCAGGAAGAACATTGGAATGCGGTAAAATGGATTCTTCGATATTTGAGAGGTACTACTTCAAAGAAACTATGTTTTAGAGGAACAAATTCTACTCTAAAAGGATATGTTGACTTTCATCTGGAAGGTGATATTGATAGTAGGAGGAGTGCTATAGGGTATGTTTTTACTATAGGAGCTACTACAATTAGTTGGATTTCAAGGCTGCAAAAGGTTGTTACGCTTTCAACCATTGAAGTTGAGTATGTTTCTACTATGGAAGCTAGCAAGCAGATGATTTGGTTACAACATTTTTTGGAGGAATTGGTACAACAAAAACAAGATAACCTGTTGTACACTGATAGCCGGAGTGCCATTCATCTTACTAAGAATTCAAATTTGCATTAAAAAACTAAGCACATACAACTCAGATACCACTTCATCCGATTAAATTTGGGCGTTGGATAGTTGAAGCTGGAGAAAATTCACACCAGTGAGAATCCTACAGATATGTTCACAAAGGTAGTTACACGAGAGAAACTGATTTCCTCGTAAATTTTTGTTGGCCTTCACGACTGATAATGGTGGACTTAAGAAACCAGCCAGACCTATAATCCAGTGGGAACTGCAAGTGCAACGATGGGAACTGCAAGTGCAACGGTGGGAACTGCAAGTGCAACGGTGTCATCCAGGATCAGTCTCCAAGTGGAAGATTCTTGGTATGTGGCAATTGATCATGCAAATATTGTACACTCGTAAAGTATCCTAACCAAGGTTTGGGGTCAGGCCGAGCCCCAAGTGGGGGATTGGGGTCGACAACCCCCGATAGCAGGGGTTCAGGGGCATAGCCCCGAAAAAAAAATTGTTAACACATCAAAGTTTTATCCCTGTTAACACGTCAAGGTTTTCCCGCTAACACGTCATGTGAAAAAATAACTTTGTAAAACCACAATTCTAGAAGCTTCCAAAAGGCTTGTTATAAGTGGTTGGGATGTATGTTGCATGGTATTGTATTCGTGAGATTGTAATCTGCTTTGTAGTAGATAATAAAATCATTGGGTGGCTGAGTTTTTGTGGATGTAGCCCATATTGGGTGAACCACGTTATATTTTTATGTTGATCTCTTTTGTGTTATTCTTCATTGTTATTTTTGGGTTATTTAATTTTAATATAATTGTTAATGTTTATTGCTCCAATCTGCTTGAATCCTAACAATGAGAGCTTCATTCGGAAATCCCTATGTAAACAGACATTTCTAAGATAGAGCTATGTCATGAAAGGAGGGTTTCCCCCCATATGAAATCCTAAGATAACACATAAGGGATCCATATATTTGGGGTCAACATTATGTCTTTGCTACAATGATATAATCGATCTCAAAATCATCATCATTCCCAAAATAACGCATGGAACAATGAGCACAAAGGAAGAATAACACATAGAGGGAGAAAACAAAGAAAAGCTTTTCGGTCAAAATGAAAGAGACCTAAATGTCTTGATGCCTTGCATCATCCCCAAAAGGAAAACACAAGACAAAAGAAAAGTTAAAGGTGAATGGTTACAATAGATAGAAGAATGTAGATACAAATAGAATAATGTCATGACAGATTCACTTCCTTTGTATCCTTGCACCAACAGAGTGACAAGGGTCATCCAAAGTAGGCTCACAGACATATGAAGACATGCCAAGTAGCATTGTACGAGGGATCACATTACACACATGAAATCATAAAGAACATGAAATGAATATAAATAAAAGACTAGTATGGCACATGCAAGTCAACCTATAGTAGGTCATCTGCATCCCAATCTTGTTCATCATATGTAGAAGGTGGATAACTAGCCAAAGGGAAAATGACAAGTGTTGTACTAGGAGCATCACTAGGTTAAACACATGGTGAATCACTCTTGTTAGGAGGATCATCACTATTGTTATCATCTAAGTTCATGGAAGAGGAAAACAATAAATTTAGCTCATTATGCACTTCCTCCTTAGTCAGAAATCTCATCATCATCATCCAAGTTAATCATAATTGGATGCCTAACGACAATTTCCATAGAGTTTTCTTGTGTTTTTTGTTGTGGCGAAGGTGGAGAATCATCATGATTTGTTTGAGTTAAATTTTGATCTTGATTTTTTGTTTTGTTCTTTTCTTCTAACCGATGATCAATAGCATGACATCTATGCATACGCTCTAGAATTTTTGTTTATTTTTGTATGATTTTCAAGTTGCGATTGTGTAGGAGAGGGTTTATCAACCATAGGTTTCTTTTCTTCCCGCAAAGGAGGAACAAAAGGAACCATGGAAATTTTTTCAACCACTTTCTCTTTAGCTTTATAAACTTGTTTAATCTTAGGAGGCACAACGAGACTTATATTGTTATCTCTTGGTCTTTTATAGGAAATAGGTGAAGGATTTATCATGGGTTGGTCTTGGTTACTTGGAAGGGATTTTGGTTTATTCATGGCTTCATCAATCATAGGAGGCTCAATCATGGGTTGAGGCATGTTACTAAGGGATGATTTACTATACACTTTGCATTGAAATTTTGATAAGATTTAAAAAAGAAGTCCCCACGAGGCTTAATAGGTTCCATGGGTTCAGGCCAAAATAAATCCAATGGGATATTCCCACGAGAAGACACAATATTAAAGCCACTATGATGCATAGTAAAGATTCCATTTCCAAATGGAAAATTCAAGCATTTATGCACTACCAATGGGATGACATCCATGGATCATGGCTATGGATATCCAAGATTCAAATGGAATTGGTTTGATGTCGGAATGATGGAGAATGAGACATTCAACTATTTTGGTCCCACTTTTAAAGGAAGAGTGATCGAACCTATCGTAGGGCATGCAAAACCATTATGTGTTTTGATCCATGCTTTCGGTTGTTCATAATATTTTTGATAATGTTCATGCACAAATATGAATTCCTCAGTGATCAAATTCTCTACACACACGGGATCAATTAATATCCCATTAGTAGGCTTGTCATTGATTCTTTCGGTGATGTAAAGAGGACCATTGAGTGTGTGTTTAATTATGTCATTTTGTGAGAAAGCAATGTTCATTGACAATTTTTTTTGGCCCTTCCAAGGTTTAACATCAATGAAAGTGACTAGAGTATCATATCCATTATTAACATCACTCATGGTATCATCATTTGTGTCATCATCAATCATGTCAACATTCATCACATCATTCTTAGTATCATTAGCTTTCCCAAAAGAGATTTTATGATTTGGCATGGGATTAGTAAATATTTGAAAATTTTGGTTGGGTGGGGCAACAGACTTATTTCCTTGATCATTAACATCAGGTCAATTTGGATATGATTAGAATCAATGAGGTCTTGCACAATATGTTTAAGACACTTACAATTTTTTGTATCATGCCCATTTTATCGATGATAATGGAAAAAGGTATTTGAGTTAAAGTTTAGAGGTAAGGGAATAGTGGTATCAATGGCTCTAACGAGAGGTAAGGTAACTTTTTTTTTATTCATAAGTTGCAACATGATGGAATGGAGGGTATTGGGTAATAGGGTAAACTGTCTACACCTTTCTCATAATTGATATAAATTTGTTGGTTTTATGGTAGCTACTTGAGTCAACATGTTGAATTTTTTGGGGTGGATTTATCTCTAAAAGTCTCTTATTTCGTTTCTTGAATGGTTGGAAATTATTATGGGGTACAGATTCATATTTCTCAGGACGGTTAGAAGGAGTTTTTTCTTCACGATGGCTAGCCAAATTCTAATAGTCACAAAGAGTCATGCACAAATATGTAAAGGAGGGAAATTTTATCATTCCAAGATTGTCTTGAATTTTGTTTTGCAAATTTTCAATGAAAATTCTTTGAAGGTCAACATCAGGAACCTTAATATCGATTTGTGAGTAAAGCAATTGGTATCGTGCTATAAAACTAGTGTTCTTTTTATCATCCTTTTGTTTACATTTCATTAATTCAGCTAAGGTCATCTTGGGACCATTGTGCACTTGGAAATGGTTGAGAAATGCATCAACAAGCTCATTGAATGAACTAATTGAGTTATTCGGTAAAGAGAAAAACCATTCCAAGGTTGTATATTTCAAAGACCTAGGGAAAATCTTAGCCAAGAGCTTGTCCTAAAAAATGAAGTCACTACATAAGGTTGTGTATGCCAATACATGGTTTCTATGATCTCCTTTACCACCATATTTATCAAATATAAGAATCGCTATGCCTTGTTGAATTTGTGCTCTCAATTTCTCCAAGGATAATGGGGTTCTTTTGACATATTACAAGGGTTGGCCATTTTGATTTTGGTTTAATGTGGAAATTTGTTGTTGGAGGGATGAAACATTTTGCAAGAGTTGGTTAAGGATGGAATCATTGATTTTGTTGTGAGATGGCAAGATGAGAATCATAGGCTTCTGGTAATGCTCTCTTATTATTTTATCTTGTCTAAATAATCTCATCTTTATTTATTTATATTCATGATAGGGGTTCTCCTCCTTCATGGGGTTTGTTTATATCACACATCTTTTCTTTATATATTTTATCTAGATCTTGATCCTACCTGTCTGCTTGTGGAGGTGAAAACATTGAAACAAGGGTTTGATTGAGGCAAGCCCCTAAACAACCCCAACATTTTTCCCTGGTCTTATTTATGCAAGTATTGAAGATATTTCTTTGTTGGAGGCTTCATCTCTTGATTCCCTATGAGTGTTTTCTTCCATTATTCTTGATTTATCATCCATATTCCACTTAGTTTAAATTATTTTAAGTTATCTTATTCTTTTTCTTTTTTTTCACATATTTTAAGAGTTTCTAGTTACCCGAATTGTTAGTAGCCATTTAGTTGTTTTCTAAGACATTCTTAGTTTTTAGTTTGTGTGAGACACTAGTGTGCTATGGGGACATCCATGTGCCACACTGTCATCCTTGGCTGAGAGCTTGTTAGTTTGTCTAGAAGACCTTTGTGACCTACTCTTTTGATTTTTGGGACTCTCACCTTTTAACTCTATGTAGAACATAAATAAACACCCTTCATCACTTTATCTTGTCATCTGAGTTGTGTCCTTTGAGGTAGTCTAGGGATATTTTCTCCTTGAGACCTCATCATCTTGAGATTAGTAAATCCCCTCTACATTTTGGTGAACCTGATGTGAATTCACCTTCTTCCAAAACCATGGTGATTTTTTTTATTTTTAACTCTTTATCTCCTCTTAAGTCCTTCTTCTCTTATTTCTTGGAGTTGGCAAGGCTGTGTGCTGCAAGCACTCTTCTATGAGCTTTACAACCCAATCTACTACCTTTGAACACATAGTAAGAAGAAGCCTACCATACCTCCAAATAGGTAGAGTCCTACTATACTTGGTCTAATGTTTTTTGGTAACCCTAATCCTTCTAACACCAGCTAGTGTTTGGTGGTCTTTCCCCTTCGAATTCTCCCCCAAGGTCTCCCTCCTCTGAAGATTATGAAACTAATCTTAGAGTCCTCTTTGATTAGGTTCAATCTTTGGATGAAAGGCTTAAATAATTTGACGATTTTCTAAATCATGGTAACACGTACACTCAAGTTGCTCCTATTGTAAGTAGTCTGCGTAACTTAAATCTTAGACCACAAGGGCCTTGAGTTGCTCCATGCATTATCTAATATAGTCAAGACCCATGCACCTTCATACATGGTGATCTTGAGTCAATCTCAAGATACCCAATTGGATATCACTAGTATGTAATTGAATCTCCCAATGCCTGAGGTATCTGTGCATATGGTGGACATTAATCCTTCTATACATTCCATGACTTTCACTGATGATACAAACACTATGTCTATACCCCTCATTAATCCTGGAATTAATGTATATCACACTCCTTTGGGGTATAACATTCATCCTCTGCCTGGATCTACATCTCAAATCTCTACCACCATGGCTAATCCACCTCTGCCCCTATCAATCCTATTTTAAATACCCTATTACAAAATATGGGTCAGATGTAGTCACTATTAGCCAACTTATCCAACACTGCCTCTCATTTTACTTTGCAACCTTACTATCATTGTAGTCCTTTGGCCCTGAACATTTTGAATGTCCTTATCCCCTAAGGGTTGGAGGTTCCAAAATTTGATAAATACAATGGTAGAGGTGATCATGAGACTCACGTCTCATCATTCACTACTATGTGCAATGATTTCCTTTATCAGGATGAGTTTCTAGCTAAACTGTTTATGCGGTCCCTTAAAGACACTGCATTTGAATGATTTTGATCCCTTCCTGACAACTCTATTTTCACTTTTGAGAAATTAATCAACCAATTCTTGTAGTAGTTCTAGGCTAATATCGGGTCAAAGGTCATGTTCACAAGCCTTGTCCACTATAAGTAAGAAGCTCATGAGAAAGTGACTGATCATATTGCTCATTATCAATCTTTATTTGCTCAGATCCCCTATGCCCTACTCAATAATGATGTTCAACGTGTATTCATAGGGAATTTGTATTCGACATTAAGGGAAAAAATTCTTCTAATAAAATATCCATCTTTTTCTCATTTGTGTATTATGCTTAGAGATTATCAACAAAAAATGACATAGTATAAGAGTTCCTCCTCATCCTCCTATCTCGATAATCAGACAACTATATTTGTTCTAAGAGAGTCTAAAAAGAATAAAGCAATAGAGAATGTTGTCTCCATCTGTACTGAAAAGAATATTGTGGGACACAAGATAATTTTTACAAAATTATTTGAATCTTATGCTAGTGTTCTTCAAAAACTATTAAAATATTAGCCTAATTACTCTTCCAAAAATCAAACCACTTTTTGATGATAAGCCATATCCTAGTTGGTATGATGCGTAGAAGTTTTGTCAATATCACTAGGTCCCAGGTCATGACATCAAACACTATGGGTGTCTCCAACATATAATCCAAGACCACATAAGTAGTGGTGCCATCTAGCTTGGTGATACAAAGAAAAACTTGAAAAAATCTGCAGCTAAGGCTAATAGTCAACTACAAAGTTACACATATCCATTTCTATCCCATTCTGCTAATTTAATTACAAATGCTTTTACATCTTTTGGATAGGTAGTCACTGTGAGTATGTGATCATGGTCTCATTCAATCCCATTCCTCCTGTGATATGTGTGGATAAGGTTTCTAGCATAAATTTCACACCACATGAACTTCCCCTCAATAGGGAGCCCTCTCCTCTCAATGAAATCCCCGCTCAGGTCAATGGTAACATTGCAACTGGTGTTATGGTTGACCTTACTAGCAGGGTTAATATTATCACAAAGGAGACACTATTTATTAAAAAATTTCATAATAGAAATATGAGGATTCGAAGGCTACGATACACACTAATGATGGCCTTTATATACCACCTATCGGTTCTATTTATTTGATGGTTGTGATTGGACTTCAGTCTATTGATGTTCCATTTGTTGTGATTCCCAAATATGACCTATTCAGAGTGAGACTAGGAATTCCATGGCTAGTTTCCATGAATGCGATCGCATCGGTAGTCCACAAGTGTTTGAAGTTCCCTCATGATGGCACAATGCACACTATTCATGACATTAGGTACAAACCACTTGTGTCATGTGGGGGATTTTCGTTAGACTAGTTTTTGCCTACTCCAATTGGACCATTATTGCCTCATGGATATTTACTCTATAGGGCTTATTTTAGGTACAAGATTGAAGTTCAGGCCCCTAATGTTGTCTTTCCTCCTTTATCTCATGCTATTTCTATGAAGGTGTCTATGTGTGCGCAATGACGTGCTTTGTGTTATGTGTCTTCCTCCTCAAGAGCTATAGACAAGAATGCTCCTGAAGATAGACCTTCTTCTACTAAAGTTTCACAAGTTCTAGTGGTGTCCTCTATCCCTTCTATTGTGCCTAGCACAAAAAAGGAAAGACACCCGTGTTGGTGAAATCTAAGCCTTAGGTTTTCCAACTCTTAATTTTTCCTACAATCCCTCACACTACCCTGTATGGTAAGGGGAAGCATGCAACTAGAGTTAGTTCTTCTCGTGTTTCTCCTATATATTGGCCCTCGAGGCCTCCTCCCATTCCTCCACTTGCTTCCAAAGCATAGAATGGAAAGGAGCTTGTTGTCGAGATTGAGGTCTCTATTTTTGTGGCACCTCCTATCCCCCCTAAGGAGCCTATCCTTTCGTCGATAATGGATAGAAATATTACTCCTCTGGTGAAGCAAGAAACCCTAGAGTCTTCTTAGGCTTCTATTCTTGGTATTCATAACCTTTGAAATCGGCTTGCGTGTGAGTGTAAATGCTACCGATGGGCATTGGCCTAAGAACATGATACCTTGTTGAAGACCAAGGGTAAGCCTTCTGTCTCTGATTCTAATTTTGTCCTTGATTCAATTGGTTCTATTTCAGTTCCTATTGCTTCATTTTTTCTTCCATCTTCCTCGATGGATCTTGATGAAACTTACCTTAAGTGGGTGCAAGTGTTCATCGATGCTTCTTCAAAGCCTCCTTTGATCACTTATTTACTTGATCTTCCTCCTTTTTTTGATCTAGTGGATATGCTTCACACAAAGGTCATATCTATTGTGGCTCCTTTTGCTTCTTCCCTTTCTTTCGCTTCTAATGTGATGATTGTGCATCCTCCTCTTAAGTGCAAATTAGAGCATGTCCTCGCTTCGAAGGATGATTGTAAAAATTATTCTTCATCTTCTAAACACCTAGTTCTAGTTTGGTTTGTTTTGTTCTTGTGGTAGAGGAGTCTTCTTCCTCCTCAGAGTTTGTCACTGCCCATCTTCTAGAGGTTGGCAATGACTACCTAGTTTCTCAGTCTCCTTTTGTTCAGTCACTACACTACACTCTGAAAAAGTGCATGTTTGACTCATTAGAGGATATTCTGACTTTTTCATCCATCTTTGCTAGGTTGATGACATTAGCTTCACAAGAGCTCCTAAATGAGGACATTTCCTTGGCTCTTGCTACAGTTGAGTCACCTGAAACTACTCTTGTTATCCTCGTCCTCCCTCCCCTTATGATGATCTAGATTGAGAGAAGGATGCCTTGTTAGAGGTGCTTGAATATAGCAGCACCTATTCTTATCTTTAGACTATATTTACGTGTTTGTTTGTGTTCCCTTGTACTTGTTTTCCTATGTTCGTTCTCTCTCGCAGAAGACCCTTGATACCCTTGTAGGTACTTGGATATAGGAGGGAAAATATGTCGTGACTTATTCTATATGTTTCATAATTCCTCTATTTGTCATAAATTAATTTTATTCTCACATTGAGGATGATGCAAAGCGTCGGGGCATTTAGGCCTCTTCCATGTTGACCTAGACCATTTTATTTATTTTCATATGCTCTTCTTTTTGTTCCAATCTATTTGGGGGTGATGATAGTTTATATAATTTACATTATATATACATTTATGATCAGTTTTGACCTTGAATAATTGGATCCCCTTGTGATTTTAATCTCTTTATCTCTCTCTTCTTTGATGTTGTGGATTCTATGTGTTATCCCTCACATGATAACATTCCATGGATACATCTCGCTATGTCTGTCATGACACATCTCTTTGTTTGTCTTTCTTCTCCTTAGAATGACTTGTGCTCCTTTGTGTAGCACATATCATTCGAAGGGGGGGGCTATCATATCTAGTTATTCTTATTTTTCAAAAATATGTCTTAAAAATATCGATGTATTATGATCTCATCATCTAGCTTTGGGGAAAACTGACTAGACTTGTCTTTTATCTTGATCTCATTATCTAGCTTAGGGGAAACCTAACTAGATTTGTCTTTTTTGTGACTATCCTGCAACACAATTTATAGTAGCCACACGCCTATCATCTTGTCATATGGTCTCTAGTATAACACAACTTGCTAGCCACACTTATCAACACCATCTTTATATCTGATTAGATTTATCATGTCCATCTTTTACTTTTTCACCTAACGTGCTTGTTTGTAGCTAACATGTTTGTGGTGAATTTGTAGTCATCTTTGCAAGATAGAAGACCTCTGTCCTCTTTGTGTCCTAGCTCAACTTTATAATTATATATACAGGATCAAAGACTTGCGTCCTCTTCATCATGGGTACATATTCTCTTCAACCTCATTTTCTCTCTATTTTAGCTCACATCTGTTAGAATGCATATGCTTGCTAAAGTGGGAGCAAAATGCAATGTTATAAATTGCATCCTATGCAATTTAACATTCCATGAGCCTCCCCTTTAGATAAAATAAAGATAATAATGCGATGTTCCTTTTATCTAACTTTAATTGCTTAATTCATTCATTTCGAGTCGTTAAGGTGGATTTATGTCTTGGACGAATGCGTACTGCATAGACATCTACGTGCTGCATGAACGTCCCAAATATAGATTCTTGAATATAGTAGCCATTGATACACTATTCTTCCCACCTATTAGTGAACGCGACACCTTTGCTAGCTCGTAGACATGCTGGAACGACTCTTGCATGTATAGACCTTCCTAAAACATCTCATTTTGGCAATCTATCTATTTTTCTCTATCTATCAATCTTCTATAGGCTCTCTATCATCTCTATTCTATTGCTTTCTCTTGATCTCTCACTCTCATAGTGAAGCTTTGCAGAAATTCTCTCTCACAAGTTTATCATGTTTATCAATTCAAGAGGAGAATCATAGGCTTTTTGTAACACTCTCTTTTTATTCTATCTTGTATACATAATCTTGTCTTTATTTATTTATATTCGTTATCCTTCATGGCGTTTGTTTCTATCACACACCTTTGCCTTATATTTTTTATCTATCTCGGTCCTACCTGGCTGTCCGTGGAGGTGGAAACATTGAAATGGGGTTTAGACTGAGGCAAGCCCCTAAACAACCCCAACATTTTCCCCTAGTCTTATGTGCACAAGTATTGAAGATATTTATTTGATGAAGGCTTCATCTCTTGGTTCCCTATGAGTGTTTTCTTATGTTCTTCTCGCTTTATCATCCATATTTCACTTAGTTTAAATTATTTTAAGATTTGTTATTCTTTGTTATTTTCCTGCATTTTAAGAGTTTCTAGTTACTTGAATTGTTAGTAGTCACTTAGTTGTTTTCTGAGACATTCTTAGTTTTTAGTTCGTACGAGATGCTAGCACGTTGCAGGGACATTTGTGTGCTATGTTGTCATCCTTGGTCGAGAGCTCATCAATTTATCCAGAAGACCTCTATGACCTACTCTTTTGGTTTCTATAACTCTCACCTTTTAACTCTGTGTAGAACATAAACATACACCCTCCATCACTTTATCTTGTCACATGATTTGTGTCTTTTGAGGTAGTTTCAAGGGCTATTTTCTCCTTGAGACCTCGTTGTCTTGAGAGTAGTAAATCCCCTACTCTACAAATTTTTTAACATTTTTTAATAAAAACTATTTTAAAGAATCTAAATAATATAAGATGATGTGTCCACATCTCTATTAATTTTTGTAATACCAAGGACTACCAAATTTTTGGTTACAAGATGTGTTTCTCTTATGAATGGTCTATTGGCCAAATTTAAAAAAATGATTACAATCAATGGGCCCTTGGTCTACTAGTGAAGTTGAAAGGTTCTAAATGAGTCCACCAAGGATCAAGTCTTGTTGAGTGCCAAGGCTTCGATGACTAAAAAGGGATGAGGCGGGGATCATGCCCTTGACGAATTTTGGCAGAATGGATACCCCTCAGACCTTGGCTCTAAGCTAAAGGGGACCCCCTTGGGGGTATCTCCAACAAAAAAAATTAAGTGACTACAAGGTGTGTACCTTATCCTCATTGTTTTCATCTCCATCTTCTATGATGGTCACTGGGGATTTTTGAAATGTTTGTTACACTATAATAGATGGCTTAATGGCCTCTCTAGTTAGTCATCAATAATATATTTTATTTACTCTTGTATTTTATATAAATAGATAGATACAATTTCTTTTTGGATTATGTAGTAAGGGTAGATAATGACCTTGCATTTTACAATAGTAGGGTTATTGTTTTTATTTGATGATCTTATTGGTGATATAGTTGGGCTCATAATTCTTCTACATTTCATTTTTATGGTTCAGAGGTCTCACTTATTTTTCCTTACCTTTTCTTTCTATAGGGAATCCACTTTCATCTTGTCCATTCCCCAGTCCTCTAGCTTCTACACTTCCTCCTATATTATCTTGTAAGGAAACTACTCCTCACCTAATTTTTTCCTCCTTTCTCCTCCTAGAAGGTATTTTCTTTTTTCTTCTCCATCCTTTGCTCTTATAACTTGAATGCTTTTTCCTTTTATCTCCTCTTGTAGGGAAATTACTCCTCATCTACTTCTTGACTTCTTTCTCCTCTTATAGGGCATTTTCTTTTGTCTTCTCTATCCTTTACTCCTATATGTTGAATACTTTCTCCTTCCATCTCCATTTGCAAGGCTACCACTTCTTACATATTTCTTGTCTCCTTTCTCCTCCTATAGAGCAACAAATTCAATGCTCTCCATCCTTTGTTCCTATAGCTTGAATGATTTTCCTTTTATCTCCTCTTGTAAGGAAACTACTCTTTTCCCTCCTTGTATTCTTCCTTCAAGACCTATGGGCCTACCACACATAATCACTGGAGTGGGAATATCACTCCATTCTCCTCTTGTAAGGTAACTTCTCCTTTTTCTTATGTGTATTCCTTTTCTATCAGTTGTGGGCCTATCACACCTTACCACTAGATTGATAATATAATTCTTATTTTTTCTTGCATGACAACTACTCCTTTTTTCTCCTTGCATTCCTCCTTTATCATCCATGGGCCTACTGCACACTACCATTGGTGTGAGAACACCATTTTAATCTCCTCTAAAATGACAACTACTCTTTTTTCCTCACATTCCTTTTTCATCACCCTCAAGCCTACTCTAGAATACCATTAGAATGAGAATATCACTCCAACACACCATTGGCGCAAAGATGTTCTTAGAGAGAACTAAATCTTTGTCTTCAACACAAAAACTAAATAATCCTGCCTTGACCATAATTCCTTTAACTATATAAATAAAGACTTTAATGATTTTAATGATATTAAAATAATTTATAAAATTTTAATAATCATCTAAATTTATATGATTTTTCAAAATTCTATCATAAATTTTACTTAATTATTTTTTAATAAATTATTTTCTCTTTCCAATATAATAAATATAGATATCTCTTACATACTATCTAAATAACTTGAATGTCATCAAATATAATATTATTCTCTATCCTAAATCATATATGAGAAGAAACACAGGTATTTTCCTCTGTCCCATTTAAAATGATATGATCCCATCATAAAGTAAACTATGAATATCTCCATTTTCTTTTTAATTTTGTCTTTTTATAATTTTTTATAATTATATTTGATAAATAAAATAAAATTCATTATTATATTATATTGCTTTTTCTTCTCAAATTACTTCGCTTTTAAACTTTCCCTGTAGACCCAAAGTTTTCAAACGTAAGCACAACCAAAACTCTCCAAACCACCTTGCAAAAATTCAAATTTCCCGTGGTCGCACCCCATCTAAAGTATTGGTCATCACTGTTACCATAACAAAACATGTTGCACGAAAGTAATCTTGTTCGAGATGGCGAACTTCTGTAACACACAGGCAGAAATTGTCCTTATATTTTTTAGCATTTATTGGAGTTGATAGAAATTTTCTTGCACGTAATTAAGACCAGAAAAGCAGCGGGCCTAAAGTTATTTCGGAGGTAAAACGATGGATGCCTTCCCTGGTCTTATTCCCTATCCTTGTCGTGAAAACTGGAATACGGATTTTACCCCGCCGCTGCTGAACTCCTTTCCTATGAAAGAGTTGAACAACCAGGGGTTTACTCTTGCTCCCATGGATGGTCCTTTGTCAACATCGTTCTACACAGGGCTTCAGTTATCTCCGCAGCAGGAATCCCAACAATTTGGCAGGTTCTCTTTCATGACTCAGCTGCCAAAGGGTCCGCACCAATTTCCACGATTCTCGACGAATGATATTGAACAAAGTACAGGAACAGTGGGTCAATTGCATGACTTGTTGGGCCTAAACGAGGTAGTGCCTCCGCCAGAATGCAGCAACCAAAGCCAAAGGCATCATCATCGTCGTGATCATCATGATCATCACCAAAGTGAAGAAGGCAGTGGAATTGGTCAATATTATACAAAGATCGGGTGTCAGCATCAGGCATGGCCGCAGAAGTTTTGTCCAGCTGATGATACTTTGGGCATTGGCTGGAATGATCCTGCAAACATAGACGACGCTTCAACTCCCGCTTTTAATGTAAGCTATCTTCCTTCATCTTTATTTACTCCAGAACATCCATTGGAAGAGCCCCTATGCAGTCCATAATGCCCAAAATAGTTTGATGTATATAACAACGAACTGGCTGTTTAAGCTTTACTGTCCACAACATGTATCGTTGGATTCTTCCAACAATAGTCACGAGTTTCTATGTTTTTCCAGTTATCTTATTCCGACCTAAAATATTGTACTCTTATCCTTGTATAGGTGCATGACTTCTTGGGCTTAAATGAGGTAGTGCCTCTGCCAGAAGAATGCAGCCAAAGCCGAAGGCATCATCATCATCATCATGGTCATCAGCAAAGTGAAGAAGGTAGTGTAATTGGTCAATACTATACAATGCAAAATGGGTGTCAGCATCAGGCATGGCCTCAGAATTTTCGTCCAGCTGATGATACTTTGGGCATTGGCTGGAATGGTCCTGTAGACACAGAGAACACTTCAACTCCTGCTTTTAATGTAAGCTATCTTCCTTCATCTTTATTTTTATTTATTATTTTCCATAGAACAGCTAGGACTCAAACACAAGACCTCCCATTAACATGCTGGACTGAGCTACAGCCCCTCTCCACCCCAGAACATGTATCGGAAGAGCCCCTATGCAGTGCAGAATGCCCAAAATAGTTTGATGTATGTGGTTTTGGATGTTTCAAATAACAACGAACTGGCTGTTTGAGCTTTACTGTCCTCAACTTGTATCGTTGGATTCTTCCAACAATGGTGATGAGTTTCTATGTTTTTCCAGTTGCCTGATTCTGACATAAATATTATACTCTTATCCTTGTATAGGTGCATGACTTGCTGGGCTTAAACGAGGAAGTGCCCCTGCCAGAGTGCAGCAGCCAAAGCCAAAGGCATCATCTTCATCATCATCATCATCAAAGTGAACAGGGCAGTGGAATTGGTGATGGTCAATATTATACAAAGCAGACCGGGTGTCAGCCTCAGGCATGGCCGCAGAATTTTTCTCCAGCTGATGATACTTTGGGCCGTCGCTGGAATGATCCTGTAAACATTGACAACACTTCAAGCCCAGCTTTTAAATTTAAGCTACCTTCCTTTATCTTTATTATTTTCCATAGAACAGCTAGGATTCAAACACAAGACCTCCCGTTAACATGCTGGGCTGAGCTACAGCCCCTCTCCACTCCAGAAAATGCATTGGAAGAGCCCCTATGCAGTCTAGAACGCCCAAAATAGTTTGTTAAATGTGCTTTTAGATCTTTCAAATAACAACGAACTGGCTGTTTAAGCTTTACTGTCCACAGCAGGTGTTGTCGGATTCTTCCAGCAATAGTGATTACTTTCTATGTATTTCCAGTTGCCTGATTCTGACATAAATATTGTACTCTTATCCTTGTATAGGTGCATGACTTGTTGGGCTTAAACGAGGAAGTGCCTCAGCCAGAATGCAGCAGCCAAAGCCAAAGGCATCAGCTTCATCATCATCAAAGTGAACGGGGTAGTGGAATTGGTGAGGTTCAATATTATACAAAGCATACTGGGTGTCAGCCTCAGGCATGGTCGCAGAATTTTTGTCCAGCGGAAGATACTTTGGACCCTGGCTGGAATGATCCTGTAAACACTAACAACACTTCAAGCCCTGCTTTTAATCTAAGCTATCTTTCTTTATCTTTATTTTTATTTATTATTTATTATTTATTATCACTATTTTCCAACAATAGTGATGAGTTTCTATGTGTTTCCAGTTGCTTGATGCTCACATAAATATTATACCCTTGTTATTTCCAGTTGCCTGATGCTGACATAAATTTTGTACCCTTATCCTTGTATAGGTGCATGACTTATTGGGCTTAAACGAGGAAGTGCCTCTGCCAGAATGCAGCAGCCAAAGCCATAGGCATCATCATCATCATGGTCATTATCATAGTGAAGAGGGTAATGGAATTGGTGAGGGTCAATATTATACAGTGCAGTCTGGGTGTTAGCCTCAGGTATGGCCGCAGAATTTTTCTCCGGCTGACAATACTTTGGGTACTGGCTGGAATGATCCTGTAAACACTTATAACACTTCAAGCCCTGCTTTTAACCTAGGCTACCTTCTTTTATCTTTATTTTTATTTATTATTTTCCATAGAACAGCTAGGACTCAAACACAAGACCTCCCGTTAACATGGGCTGAGATACATTCCCTCTCCTCTCCAGAACATGCATTGGAATAGCCTGCAGTCTAGAATGCCTAAAATAGTTTATTATCTGTGGTTTTAGATGTTTCAAATAACAACGAACCAGCTGTTTAATCTTTACTATACAGAACGTGTATTATTGGATTCTTCCAACAATAGTGATGAGTTTCTATATATTTCCAGTTGCTTGATGCTGACATAAATATTATACCCTTACTTTTGTTATTTCCAGTTGCCTGTTGTGACATAAATATTTTACTCTCTTATACTTGTATAGGTTACCCATCAAATACCAAAGGAATTTACATTAAGATTTTTGCCCCAGCAACCACAGCTAGGTCAGCAGAATGTGGTCCGTATAGGAGGCAACCTCTCCACACCTGCAGAAAGCAATAAGAAACGGATGAAGTGGACTCCGGAACTCCATGGCCGTTTTGTACAAGCCGTTAATCAACTTGGTGGTGCTGATGGTGAGTATTAGTAATACTAAGACTCAAATTTATGTGAGAAATTCTTTTTGTTGGTTCTAAGTCAGAGTCTGTATGATCAATTCTTATTTACTGCACTATTGCTATTGGCATGTTGAAGCTACCCCAAGTGGCATTTTAAAATTTATGGATTTAGAAGGTTTGACAATTGATCATGTGAAAAGCCATCTGCAGGTTTGTTTGGATTTTGGAACAGAATTATATTCCTAAAGTTTGGTAATTGTTTGATGGATGTTTATGTTAATAAGGAATTTATTGGTCTACTATTTGACTTTTGCAGAAATATAGGCTTGCCACAAATTTTACAAACCATGGAGAAGGTGAAGTTGATATGAAGTCATTTATGAAATTATTCGGTTTGCCTTAATAGAACATTCCTGTTTTTGGAATTTAGTTTATTGTGTCTCTCTGTCTAATTTGAGATTTGCATTTTAATTGTGGATTATGAAATGCAAATTAATCTAGCATACTAGTTTTATTTTGAATGCTAGCAAACAGAGATTCAAAATGTAAGAGTGCATGACAAATTCTTAACGTTAAATGTCTTCCACAGTTTTTGTTTAAAGAAAATATTATTAAATGCCCTTCCATATTTTTTGAATATGCTCCGTGTCATTGATAAATCAAATCCCGTCATTATTATTCCCATTGTTGTTGTTGTTGCTGCTGCTGCTTGTTTTATGCTTTTTGGTCCATATTTTTCATATCTAGTTCAAACTGTTATTTGAGGTTATTGTTTTCTGCAATTCTGCCAAGGTGGACTTTATTGTCTCAGATTTTGGCAACTATGGTGGTGATTAAGAGCTGCTATTTTATTTTCTTTTTCTATTTCGTGGTCACTTGTAGCTTAGTACAGCTATTGGTCATGAATATTAATAAGTCTGAAAAATAAATTTTTCATCTCATTGTTGAGATAATTTTATCATTTAGAGTTTTGACCCGTCTTCAAGGTTTGGCTTTTTTCCTTTTTGATTATCAAAGGCATTTCAGTTTATGGGACCCAACCCTGTAGTATGAGCATTGCAATGATGGAGAATACATAATCTTTTTTCAACTGTATGATCCTCTAGGTCATTATTGAGAAGCAAAGTACTATAATTGTCCTTGTTAAGAAAGGACATATGTAAGGGACCAACAAAACCATAAACAGCATGTCATCTAAAAGCACAATACATGCCAATGGGATTCAGGCTAAAAGAAGAGAAAATAATCTCTCAAGACCCTCATAATTTTTGAAAGGCCATGACATTTGGATTTTTAATCCTGCCAAAGAACTCAGACAACCTTCCCACCATGAAAGCTGCAGAAACTCTGGAAGTTTACCTCTGAGCTATTCACATAAACATTCATCTTATTGAAACTGATCAGAAACAGAAACTAACATAAAACTAAAATCCATGCAACAACAAGAATGAGACTGAACTTGAGCAGACTCAAATTCTGGTGTAATTGAAGTTTGCCAAGGAAGAGACATCCAAGCTATGAAAATATCCTATGCTCCTAGGTGTTCATATATGTATCAGGTTCACTGGGGCTGGTGTTGGCTTCAAGGTCCAGGAATTCACCCCATAATAGCTCAACATTACCAACTGTTGCTGTAATGACATCCTTGAGGCTGAAGACATCCCTTGTCAATGTGTCATAAGCTAGATTTTCAATGACATTCCTCTGAGAAACCACTTGAACATTAATTGTAGGTCTTGTTGAGCCTTCGTCTGCAAGCACATAATCCTTGATAATATTTTTATATGCACAGTTGCCTTAACAACCTTGACAGAGTAGGTTTGCTCCGTCTCTTTTCCATGCAAAGTCAGCCTTCTTTATGTTATTACAACTTCCCCTCTAATTTCTCTAGGTAATTTCATTTTCAGGATTCAGTAAATTCATTCCACTTTTGCTTTTCCTTCATTATACTTATCTGCAATGGCAGATGACAGGCAAACCCAAAGCTCTATTGAAAGAGTTTTAACATTAGAAGTTCTTTGTTTCAGGCACGAAGACCCAATAGAAATGAAGTTAAAGAAGCCCAAAACGTCACAAAATTCTTGTAAAAATAAGAATGAAGCAACTGAAACAAAGAAAATAAAGGTATGATATTGGGCTCAAACAACTCCAGATAAGATATAGTCAGATTGTGCTTCCTCTTGATAGTGTCTTTTCCTTTGTGCCAATGGATTTAATTCGCACCAGATGAAAGAACTTTCAAATCCTTATCTGTAATGTCCCCTTCTAGGAGTAGCCCAAGCGACCACTTAGTCTATTTTATTCCCGTAGCCTAAAGTTTGGTAGTAAGGGAATAATTAAAATTAATTATTTAATATTATCCAATAAAGTGCATTTTAAGGGTAATTTTATGTAATAAATTTAATAAGCAACATAAAGCGACTTAAGTGAAATATTAAAGCCACTTTATTATCGGGAGTTAATGAATTATTTAAAGAAAGAATTTGAAAAGGTTTTCAAAAATGTTCCGCAGGTTTTTGATAAAAGAGGATTTTGGAGCTGACTTTTTGTTATGCTTGAAATTTATTTTTTTTTGTGGAATTTGGAGAGCTTCTCTTGAGGCAGAAACCCTAGGATGGAAACCCTAAGGGATATTGGTTTTGGTAGTGCAAGATCTTACCCTAGCTGGTTGTAGGAGAGATCACTCAGATTTCTCACTTGGCATTAATGATTGGAGTTTTGAAATTTGTGAAGTCTTTAAAAGACAAATTTTTGATTGTTAAGGTTTGGGAAAGGTGGACGCCATAGTTACTTGAACATTCTTGTGTGTGCGATTGACTTTGGAACTAGACAATACTTTTTTTTGGTGAATCAATACTCTTGCTAAGCATGGAGTTTAAGCTCTAATTGTTGAGAGTGTAGACGCCATAAATCATTCCATTGCTAGTGTGGGTATTTGTCTCCTGTAATGTCCCCTTCCTAACCTATTCAATAGTTTGGCAGAGTTAGCCTATTTAGTAGTTCCTGTAGGCTAACAGGGTTATGGTTAGGGAACTTTGGTGACAGTTGATCCAGCATGGTGTGGTTGAGAGTTGTGTAATGCCCTTTTCTAGAGTGTTTTGGTGATTTCTCCCATACTATTTTTAGTAAGTTAGTCTCGAGCATCGACAAAGGCAGTTGTCTATCTTGCTATTTTTAGAAGTGTTGGTGGGAGCAGTTGATATCAATATTTTAACTCATTTATTTTATAAAATTGCTTTATAAAAGGGGGTTAAGGGAGACATAAGGGAAAATATTTTTTGAAAATAAATATTTGTGCAACTTAAGTGGGACCTAAAGTTATTAAAAAAGTGTTTTTTTCGGAAAAGCAATGAAAAAACAAAAATGTGTTTTTTTCGAAAAAGCAACGAAAAAGCAAAAAAGCAACAAAAAAGCTACAAAAGAAGGTGTGGGGCTCTCATTTGGTTTATGCTGGTATTGGTTATCTGGTTTTTTCTTCAAGCTGGAGAAGACATTTCTTTAGGAGGGTTTGTGAGTACGAAATCCCTTGCAAGCGAGATCCTCTACATTCGTGAAAGATCCAATCTAGAGGATTTCTTGATGGTTTCACACAACAATCACAATTGAGCCATATTGTTGAAAGTGAGCAAATTGCATAAGGTGAATAGAAGATTGAAGATTATTACTTTTACCTTAGATATTGCTTTCCCTTGCTGGTCGTACACTTCCACTTGGGCCGTATAGCTGCATAGGGAGGTGTGTGGGATAAGAACCCTAGCGCAGGGTTTTGTGGGCTGCATATTGATCAACTTGGGGTACCATAAGTTGGGAAACACTCAACAATATCAGTAGGAGCCATGACAGCAGGTTTGGAGGTGGTTTCCAACCATTTTCGGAGGTCCTAGCTAGTTGGTTGCAACTACAACCCTTTGTCAAAGTTGCCAACTCTTTCTGGGCATGTTGGATTTAGATATGTAGTAACATTTTATAATCTGGGTTGTTGTAATTGAGAAAAATTCAATATTCTGATTGTAATTCAAATCTGGAATTTTATGTGCATTGTAATTCCGAAAATTGCAATTTCTGAGTTGTTATTCATTGTAGAAAGTTACTTTAATTTTCTGCACTTTATTTATCATCTCAAACCATCACAAAACTTTTGCAAAATGCATTTCAAACACATCAGAAAACAAAAAAAAGAAGAAGGGAAGTTTGAGGGTGCATGTTACATCTCCTGTGTGTGGGATTGTGACAGTGTATATGGGCGCTTGTAGCATATCTTTGGGGTCAATAATTCTCCCTTGTGAGGTGTGATCTTGTGAAGGTAGGTCGTAGGTTTTTGTCAACCTTTTCTAAGGTGTTTTGACACTTTCTTGTTGGACGTTAAGTGCTCTGAGTTGGGTGATTGTGCTATTGGTTACTTTCACTTCCATTGTGCAAGGTGATGCATGTACTAGTGGGACGAGTGTGCTTGATGGTTGTGCCACACTAAGTTTGTTGTTGCTAGGTATCGAAACAAGGTATTGCTAGGCTTAGTAATCTGTTTCAAAACTATGCATCTAAGACTTTCATGTTGGACTACAAGTTATCAATAGCTAGGTGAAAATTGTGCTTATAAATTGTATTTGTTCAATCCCAAGCTGTTGTTGTCAAGGTCAGATTATATAACACTTTATTTATCTTTGTTTTCTGCCAATAGCAACAGATTGTACTCAGGAAATAATATTCTGTAAACAATAGTGCTCCATGGGGACCCTCCTCGTCCCATAAATGTTTCGGGGACTTGGGGACTCCTCAAAAATTCCCCCCTCGCCTTTGCATTTGACAGTGACGCAAACTTGAGCTCCAATTTTGATACAGACCTACTAGTTGCATCTGCTGATTAGGGACAGCCATATATTTTCTACGTTTTTGTCATTTTATAGTTGAAACTTGAAGCCTTTGGGCATTTTGTTATAATTCTTATTTGATATGTATGCACATTGACAATAAAAGCATTTGAATTTTGTTAAATTTTTTTTCAATTTTCATGTGAAATCTCAATTCAAGTCTAATGTTATGTATTAATCTATGATGAATGCTTTATCAATGTTTTGATATGAATATTTGAAATTTATCTATATTTTTAAAAATTTCCCTATTTTTTATGGCCGTCCCCTAAAAAATACCTAAAAGTACCCTCGTACCGGAAACATGTCCCATCGTCCCCTGCCGTCCCCATCCCCAAAACTTGGGGGAACATAGGTAAACAACTATTACAATTTATTCATTTTGTTTACTTATTTGGAGTAATTAAGATAGCATGTACTTTAATTTGAAATCATAAGTTGTAAAATCCCCACTAGAAATGCATCAAATTTTTTACGATTTTCACATGTTTGACAATGTAGGCATTCTGTCAAACAATTGGCTTGATGGTCGTTCTTGTTAATGATATTTTGCAGCCGCGTGAGAAATACTCCAGGCACAATTTAAATAAAGAGATAAATTTCAATATAGCTCTAAGCTATTTAAATATATATATATATATATATATATCCAATTTATTGAAGAGGCGCTTCAATTAAGAAAGAAAGAAACAAATATTAAATTGTTAAATATTATTATTTATTATTTGATGGAGTCGACCTTCTTGAGAATCGCGCCCTCCCAGCAAATGATGTGTTTCTTCTTTGGGGCCGACTTCTTTGTGAAAGGTCACAACCGTCTAATATGATGTATATATATGCTTGATGATTATCATTCATTTGGGCATCAAGTTCATTCGAAGAAGAAGAAGAGAAGTGCGACTAAAAGAGCAGATTGAAGTTTGTATCAGCAGATCGATTCAAGGAGAATCATCTTTCTTGTATCATTGCATCTAAGAGAGGTCCTGTTCATTGTATCATTGAGGCATTGTGTTTGTGCCCAAGTTTGAAGCAGATTGCTACTCTTATTTATATCAATATATAGGAGATATATTGGTTGGGTTTTTCTCCCTCGGGTTGGAGGGTTTTCCTAGGGTATTGGCTATGTTTTTGTGTCATTTTTGAATTAATTTTTGTGCACATATCTGATCTAATAAAACTAACATGGTATTAGAACGGGTTTGAAGAGAATCCCGATCAGATTTGTGATTAATTCAGCAATACCCTTGTTTTACTTCTCATCTCTATTCACCTTTATCTATCTGTCAAGATGGTGAATGGTCTTAAGATTGAGGATAGGCTTGAGGGAGCGTCTAACTTCACTTCGTGGAGATTTAGGATCATGCTCACCTTGGAGGAAAGCGAGTTGGTAGAGTTTGTGGAGAGGTCTGCCCCCGAGCCTATGGATGAGGAAGAGAAAGCCCTATGGAAGAAGAAAGATATTAGGGCAAAGAAGATGTTGGTTGATTCGGTGAAGGATCATATTGTTCCTATCGTCTCCAAGTTAAGGACTGCGAGAGAGATGTTTAAAACCCTGGAGGAGATGTACGAGATCAACAACACCAACTGGGCACTTGCACTGAAGCAACAACTTCATCACTTGAAGATGGCAAAGGGAGAAACTGTCATTGCCTACTTCATGAGAATAATTGAATTGAGAGATCAGCTCTCGTCTATTGGGCATATTGTCGATAGCAAGGATCTAACCATGCTGGCTCTCAATGGTCTCCCTTCATCTTGGGAGTCTTATATTCAAGGAATCAGTGCAAGATCAAAACTTCCCAAGTTTGATCGGTTGAGGGCAGACTGTATTCAAGAAGAGGCTAGATTGGCTGCAAGAGGTATTGGGCAAAGCTCCGTTAATGAAGACCTTCATGTTCTTGCCACTCAATCCTCAAAGAAGAAAGGAAAAGAAGGGAAGAAAGGGTATTTCAAAAGAAATAGAGATAGAGGAGCTGATGGTGGTCCTGTATTTAAGAAGAAGAGGGACCTCTCCAAGGTCCAATGTTTCCAATGTGACAAGTATGGTCATTTTGCAAAGGAATGCCCTTCCAGGCCTAGGCAGTAGGCTACGTTTGCTAAAATCAATGAAGCCCCCATGCAGAAGGATACAAGTGAATACTTATTCTATTCAGCCTTGTCCAACAATGTATCTACTGACACCAACACTTGGCTGATAGATAGTGGTGCCTCTCGCCACATCACCGGATTTAGGGAGCATCTATCTGATTTGGTAATGAAAGATTCTAGCGAACAAGTTATTATTGGAGATGATGCTAGTTACTCGGTTAAGGGAGTTGGGACCTCATCTCTGCACTTGGATTCCGGCAATTCCTTACAGTTGGATGATGTGCTATTCATTCCAGGCATCGAGCAAAACCTTGTTTCCATCTCAGCCTTGGAAGACAAGGGTTATCAAGTTGCCTTTGCTGAAGGAAAAGTTCTCATATGGGCAAAGAACTCTAACATCAAGACTGCTTGAATGATTGGAGTTAGACATGGGTGTCTCTACAGGCTATGCACGCGCCCCATTTAGGCTCTAGTGCATGGCTCCGCAAGTTTGTGTGATTTTTGGCATTGAAGATTGGCTCACGTTGAGCGCTACCTATTATGGAGAAGATGGTCACCAGCCTTCCGAAATTCAACCAGGAGCATGAAGATACATGTAAAGGCTGTGCCTTAGGTAAGAATACAAAAGGTCCATTCCATAGTAGAGAAAGTAGATCTAAATGTATTCTTGATCTCATTCATTCTGATTTATGTGGTCCAATGTTTGTTGTGTCTTCGAGTGGTTTCTTGTATTACATTATTTTTATTGATGACTACTCTAGAAAGACTTGGATTTATTTCTTGAGATTTAAAGAATCTTAGGAGGTATTAGAAAGATTCAGAGAATTCAAAGCTCAGGTGGAGAATTTGTCCGGGAAGAAGATCAAGGTCTTGAGATCCGATAACGGAGGAGAATACACTTCTGGTATATTCCGTAACTACTGCATTGAAGTAGGGATTAAGAGGGAGCTTAGTGTTTCTTATAATCCTCAACAGAACAGTGTTGCGGAGAGAAAGAACATATCTATCGTGGAAGCAGTCAAAGCCATGATTCATGACCAAGACTTGCAAATCTCTCTTTGGGCTGAAGCATCCAGGATTGTTGTCTATGTCCAGAATAGAAGTCCTCACAAAATCTTGGAGAATATAACTCCTGAAGAAGCATTCTCTGGGGTGAAGCCCGAAGTTAGTCATTTGAGGATCTTTGGGTGTCCAGTGTATGTTCATATTCCAAAGGAAAAGAGGACAAAGTTGGAAACTTCTAGCAAGAAGAGAATTTTGGTAGGGTATAGTGAGACATCAAAAGCCTACAAAATCTATATTCTGGGTCAAAAGACTATTGAGATCAGTAGAGATGTCACATTTGAGGAGGATGTTGCATTCAAAAGATCCAAGGGCACTCACATGGAGATCGATGAAGAAGAGCCTCATCAGGATATGGAAGTTGACTGTGTTCCTGAGAATCAGAGGGAGGTTCCTGAACCTAAAGAAGATGATGATGCAGCTGAACCCTTGGAGCCTACTGATGGGCCTACATATATTGTGATTGGAAGGAAGAGACCTCTTTGGGCCAGGAAAATAATGCAGGAGGCAAAAAGTTTTGCAGCCCCAAGAGGAACCTTCAGAGAAAGTAAGAGACCTAATAAGTTCTCCGGTTATGTAGCTTCGATGAGTCAGATCATTGAGTCAGAGCCTTCAAGTGTTGAAGAAGCTTCTAGTCAACAGGTTTGGAAAGATGCTATGACTGAAGAGTATCAATCCATACTTAAGAATGATGTTTGGGACATAGTTCCTAGACCTGAAGGCAAATCTATGGTGTCTTCTAAATGGCTCTTCAAGATCAAGCATGCGGCTGATGGGAGCATTGAGAAGTATAAGGCCAGATTCGTGGCTAGAGGGTTTTCACAAAAAGAGGGAGTTGACTATGAAGAAACCTTTGCTCCAGTGGCTCGTTATACTTCTGTTAGGACCATCATTGCCATTGCTGCATCTAGAGGATGGAAGATTCACCAAATGGATGTAATGACAACCTTTTTGAATGGTGTGATAGAGGAAGAGGTTTACATTGAGCAACCTGATGGATTTGAGGTACATGGGAAGGAGTCTCATGTTTGCAGGCTGAAGAAGGCCTTGTATGGTCTTAAGCAGGCTCCTTGTGCTTGGTACAGAAGGATTGATCGTTACCTATTGAGTTTGGGTTTCTCAAAGAATGATGTAGATTCTAACCTCTACTTCAAGGTAATAAATGGTGAAGCATTGATTTTGGTTTTGTATGTTGATGATTTGATTATCACTGGAGAAGAACACCTCATTCTCAAATGTAAGGAGTTAGCTTTTGAGTTTGAAATGAAGAATCTTGGTCTCAAGCATTACTTTCTTGGCTTAGAAGTTTGGCAAAAGACAGATGAGATGATTCTAAGTCAAGGCAAGTATACCATTGACATTCTGAAGAGGTTTGGTATGATTGATTGCAAACCTATGTCTACACCTATGGAGACCAACTTACATAAGTTGAAGGAGGTTGTAGCTAGTTCAGAACTGGTGGATTCCACGATGTATAGGCAGCTGATTGGTTCGTTGATGTATCTAGTTAACACTAGACCAGATATCTGCTATGCAGTGAGTGCACTTAGTCAATTTATGTGTGAACCAAGGTAGATACATCTTGTTGTAGCTAAACATATCCTGAGATACTTGCGTGGCACAGTTGGATATGGATTGAGATATTCTACAGGTGTGGATTTTGAGCTGCATGGTTTTACTGATTCTGATTGGGTAGGGAGTGTTATTGATCGGAAGAGTACCTTTGGTTGTTGCTTCAGTTTGGGTTCTGCTATGATATCCTGGTGCAGCAGGAAGCAGTCTTCAGTGGCATTGAGTACAAACAGAGGCAGAGTATATTGCAGCTTGTTTGGCAGCTCATGAAGCAGTGTGGCTTCGTAAGCTCCTCGCAGGATTGTTTGGACAATCAATGGAGCCTACTATCATTCATTGTGATAACCAGAGCTGTGTAAATATTTTTTTCAATCCGGTGTTTCATGACAGAACAAAGCATGTTGAGATCAAATACCATTATATCAAAGATATGGTATTGAGGAAAGCTATACAGTTGAGGTATATCGGCACTGATGAGCAGACGACAGACATTCTCACCAAGCCCCTCTCCAGGATAAAGTTTGTGTACTTTTGAGATAAGCTTGGTATGGTGGAGAATACAGCCTTAACTGAGAAGGAGTCTCAGTATCAATGATCCTCTTTAATGAGTTCTTCTTTGTGAGAGAGGTTCGAGGTGAAATCCCTTGTTAATGAGTTCCTCTCTGTAAGAGAGGTTCAAGGTGAAATCCCTTGATTCCACCCTCTGGGAGAGTCATGGTGGATGTCATGTGTGTGACTCCATGACAACATCACGTGAGGAAGTCCGTGATGATTTACTTGTACTTGTGTTTCACCCTGTGGGGGAGCCATGGTGAAAGTCACGGTGAGGTGACAACATCACATTGAGTGATGAGCACTTGTACATACCATCTATGGAGGTAGCCATGATGGTTGATATCACGATGAGGTGATAAGCTCCTTCTTACATGATTGTAGCCATGTTGATTAATCATCACTATGAGGTGTTATGTTTTACTTAGGTGGAAGTATTCCTCCCTAGCTGAGAGAGAGTGTTAATGATATTTTGCAACCGCGTGAGAAATACTCCAGGAATGATTTAAATATAGCTATAAGCTATTTAAATTTATATATATCGAATTTATTGAAGAGGCGCTTCAATTAAGAAAGAAAGAAACAAATATTAAATTGTTAAATATTATTATTTATTATTTGATGGAGCCAACCTTCTTGAGAATCACGCCCTCCTAGCAAATGACATGTTTCTTCTTTGGGGCCGACTTCTTGTTGAAAGGTCACAACTGTCCAATATGTGTGTATATATGCTTGATGATTATCATTCATTTGGGCATCAAGTTCATTCGAAGAAGAAGAAGAGAAGTGCAACTAAAATAGCAGATTGAAGTTTGTATCAGCAGATCGATTCAAGGAGAATCATCTTTCTTGTATCATTGTATCTAAGAGAGGTGTTGCTCATTGTATCATTGAGGCATTGTGTTTTTGCCCAAGTTGTAAGCAGATTGCTGCTCTTATTTATATCAATATATAGGAGATATATTGGTTGGGTTTTTCTCCCTCGGGTTGGAGGGTTTTCCCAAGATATTGGCTATGTTCTTGTGTCATTTTTGAATTAATTTCTGTGCACATCTCTGATCTAATAAAACTAACAGTTCTGAGTTTGTTCAAGTAGGTTTCAAGTAGAAAAGGTTGCCAATAACACTTTGGAGGAATTTCTCATTAATTTCATTGATGATGACAATATTTATACTTCCAACATAAAGAGAAATAAGGAAGGAATAATAACAATATATCACTGAGTTCTGATTTTATATTTCCCAATGAACAGGTAATATGAAATGACCCCCTTATATTTTTTCAATTTTTTTGCAACAACACTTCAACAATTTCACCTGTCAGCGTTAGAAAAACCAAAACCAACACTGAAATGTAACCCTTCATCAAGATCCCAATGACAGGCGAGGTGTGAGCATATGGCGTTGGGGATCGTTAGCAAATAACTGAAAGCTGGAAATTACAATGCTTTGCAACTCAACCACTTATTTAGCGAGAGTGATTGACGGCTCAACCGATTAGCACGATGAAGAATGCAAGTACATGAAAAGTAAAGTATGGGCGGCTTGCCAACCCCTTCCGCTTGTTCAATGACCAGTACAGAAAGTAAAGACGGTGAGGCCTATCTCTTTCATCAAATAAGGCCTCCAAAATGCTTAATTAATAAACATTATAAAAATCACTTATCTTTCCTAAGTGGCATCCCAATTAGCCTTAGTAATTATTTAACTTTATAATTTCCAACTAAGGCATCTAAAATTGAAAATCATTTAAGCCACCAAACCTGCCAAAATAATCACCTCAAAACTTGGAGACCAACCAAATATACTGCCCTGCCAGAAATAGCCATAATACCAAGTTTGCTGAAACACTGCCAAAAATAGCACCAAGGGTGTTGGAGACCAAATTGCTCAAACTGACCTGCCAAATATAGCCACTGAACTAAACTGTAGAAACCCTGCTAAAAATAGAACTGCTAAAAATAGCATACTGCTAAAAATAGTAAGTTGTTCCAAACTCATTTTAACCACAATCCGAGCAGTCGTTGTACTTACTAAAAATAGTAAGTCTAGAAAAGTCCTTTGTTGCAACTGCATGTTACACCACTGCAAAGCTCTCTGAAAACCCAGAAGGAATCTAGAATCCAAACTGCAAAATTCCAACATGCAAGCCTCCAAAACTGCCAAGGAATCAGCCAAAAATGCAAGTCATTATCTTGCCATGCATGTTACCTCATCCTGAAGCTTTCCAAAAACTTAGAAAGCTCCACCAGACATGCGCCAGAAACTCTTGCATGCAAGCCCTCTAAACCTCCTTTGAAAGTGGAAACCCTAATTTCAGCTCTTGATTGGTCTACGGGCTTTCGAAAATAGGCTATCAGACACAAAAGAGCGTATGGCTAAAATGGTGACTTTACAGTTTGCCCTTCCCAAAATTGCTTGTCCTCAAGCAATTGCACAACACTCCGACTGATCCCAGGGTCCCATGTCCATCTGTGAAAAGACCCACCATACTGATGCTGCTCCACTCTAATCATACAAATGAAGCCATTGAACCAGAACTGCACTAACCTTCCCTGCAACCTCAAGGAGTTATCATGCATGAAGTTCAAATTGAGAAACAAGGAAGGATTGAAATCAAAATCTAACATCTCAAGCCCAATAAACTTTGAGGAGTTAACATTTGCAATGTCAATAATTGTCACCAATCTGAACACAAAGAAGAATAATCTAATCAATTCAAAAACATCATCATAACTTCTCAAAGCATCAAACAGGATCTCAGCAGTAAGAGTCTCAAAATGCCAAGCCCAATCGAGCAATTGTTTGCTGTCCTAGATATTTGTACAAGAGAATGTACAAAGATAGCCACTAGAATGAGCACAATTTCTATCCAAAAGCTCATTATCCACTATCTGAACCACCATTTCTCTCATTTGAAGTCATAAACCATCTTTGGAAAGAGATTGGAAAGTCTGAAATTGAATGCACCCACTACCAAACAAGATTGAAATGATCAACTTGAGATCTAATTTAAGGAGAATCAACATCCAAAGAGATAAACAACTGCTGCAAAACTGAAAATCAGCATCCAAAATGTCATTCTTGTTCATATCCTCAACTGAAAATGACCTCACTGAAGATTTCATCTTAGCAAAGAACCATTCTTTGCTCAACTTTTCTCGCCAAAACTCCAAAAATTTTCTTTATCAAATGGCTGATAAAGCAGGTAACAACACTCAGAAAACTGAAAATTTGAGGCTTATCATTCCATCATACCTTCTTGTCACATATCAAATGCAAGTTGATACCGGGATCCCAAATCATAAGTATAGTAGAACCATTCTGCAGATGGAGAATTACTTTGACTAGAATGCTTTAACCAATACGTTCTATTTGAATCATCACCTCTTGAAACTGCAAAAAGTATTCAACAAATCTAAATTCACTGAGAAAGTTGAATTCGAATTCATGAGACAAGATTTGCTGGAAATATTCAATGTCCCCTTCATCAAACTCCATTATGAAATTAATTACTCTTAAAGAAAGTGGTGCAAGCATGAAGTCCGATAGGAATCTGACAAGCATCCACATCAATAAATGAATAAACTTTTCATCGGAGTGCCAATCAAGTCTTTGTTGCCAGTCAAGATTAGTGACTCCATTCCTCCTTGATTCTAGATTCTCCATCTCCTAAAGCGAGGATAAACTAGGAACAATAGTAAAGTCTTCATTATGCAACTCACGTATCGTCGTTCCACTGTTGGAAGAAGTGCTAGAACTTTCCCCTTTGACATTAGTGTCAAAAGAGCTGTCCTCATGGTTTGAAATCACATCATCCAACACAAAGAGATGATTATCATAACCTCCCTCAACACCCGCTTCAAAGAGAGGATTGTCATAAACTCGAAAGTCATCCCGTTCATCTTACTGCTTCAAATCTGCACATGCAACTTCTGATTTTCTTGAGATGCTTTCAAAATCAAACTCCTCTTGAAGACTATCAAGCTCTCCAATCACTTGCTTGATTTCTTTAGTTCTTTGTGAACCCTCTTGCTCCTTGAAAAGTTTGAAGTCAGCAAACTGGTCTTCAACCTCCGTTAGAGCCAATTGAGTTTCTTTCAACATATCCTTTGTTGATTTTAGCTCCAGAGTGAGCTCATCAACCTTCCTCTCCTTTTCTTGGAAAGCACAAATGTCTTCTTTGCAACTTCAATGGCATGATCTCGATCTTCAATCAAGTGCACGTACTCCGACTTCAATGTCTCCAAAGAGTCTCTGATAAGTTGCAAGTTGGGAAGAACAATTTCATCCTTAACTCCTCTTCGTCTCTCTGCAAGCTGAGCCTTCCAGTAAAGCTCTTGAACCAAGCTATGTGTGCGATCAAATTGGGATAGAACTCGCACTTCCCTTTCAAAGGGCTCCATGAATTGATCTTCCCTCTCAAAATTATGCAAAGTTGGTGGACTGTTGGTAGGATGCTTTTCAAAATCAGAACTTTGTTTTTTGCCTTTGTTGCCCTCATTGCTGCTCCAACATTCTTGTATTTCACCACCAACTAGCGGAGAATGCTCAATGTCATGAAGAGGATCATACTCCACAATTTCTTTGACTTTATGTTTGCAATCAGCTTCTTGAATAGGTAAATCAGACTTGTGTTCAAAAACCTTTTTAAATCTTTCTTCTTCAAGAGCCATAAGGTCTTCTAGCTCTTCTTTCTCCTCACTGTCTCCTTGATCAAAAGTTATGGCAGCCCCCAACTCGAACAAAGAATCAGTGGATGCTGTTTTGAAAGTTTCGGAAGCAACATATTTCTCCTTAGTGGTTGCAACCAACTCAAAGGGATCATCATGGAGCTTAACCAAGCAAGCTTCTTCATCAAAAACAACTTCTCCT
This sequence comes from Sequoiadendron giganteum, assembly GCA_007115665.2. Lineage (NCBI taxonomy): Eukaryota > Viridiplantae > Streptophyta > Pinopsida > Cupressales > Cupressaceae > Sequoiadendron > Sequoiadendron giganteum. The sequence goes on along the minus strand of CM021105.1, from coordinate 294,169,639 downwards.
CTAATGGCCACCTCATAGCTAGCAAGGCAATCTGAATTTTGGTCTCCATTAGGATCAAAGGGAAATTCATCCCATAATGGTTATTTATCATAGCTTGATGCCAACACACCCGGATCCCAAATGTTAAAGGGTTGATTGTGTTGATCAACAGGAAGATGCTTATCGTGCTCCTCTTGAAGTGTTGACTCTTTGAATGAGTCAACTCCCAATTCACTTAGACTGATATCTTCAAAAACATTTCTTTCCAATGGTTCGGTTTGCTGATCAAACGCAAGACCAACAATGTCGCCACCGAAATGAAGTGAAAAATCTTCAATGCTTGCTGTTTTGAAAACTTCACCATCATTATCTTCTATGGAACCATCATGAGGAAGTATGTCGTTGATTTCTTCATGTAGAATTTCTTGGGAAGTTGAGATAACAACAAGAGGCAAACCCTTCATCACCAAATCTTCAATATGACCTTGCATGAACTTATTGGATTCGTCTCCAAGACCACTAATATTTCCTTCAACTTGCTCCTCTTTAGCAAGCTCATTAATCTCAAACCCATCACTGGATGAATCCAAGTTAGGATTCAAGACTGCTGTTTTATTCTTTTCACCCAACCAAACTTCATTATCTCCAGTCACATGTAAGTCTAAGGGATTATTTTTGGGCTCTTCCACACATCCTTCATCTGTCAAGGCAACCTCCCCATCCAAACATCTAGATTTTGCAAAACACCTTGAGTATGTCCCTTTAATGTCAGGATCTCTCATAAGTGTGGTCAGTTCCTGTATCAACTTAGATAAAGACTTCTTTGAAGTCATCTTACCCTTCCGCCTCAGTATCCGTCAAAGATGAAAGGTAATGGGCATGCAGGTGCTGATCACCAACATGCAAATAAATATGAAGTCTTTGAAACTCTATCATGCAATTGAGAATTTGCAACAAGTGTTAACTTAACCAACAGGATGGCAAGATCATCGGCTCAAGCATTGTTCCAGCAAAAGAAGTATGCTCACTTCATCTTCCCTTGATTGAAATTCTTTTTCAAATCTTTTTCCAGCCATATAAAGTTTCTCTGCCAAACTTATTTCATCATCAGAAGCCTTAATCAAATCTATTTCCTCACGGTTCCTGAATAGAAAACACAACATCCTCGGAACTTTTGAAAGCTGAAATTGACCTCAGTTCTGCCCTCAAGTGTAGAGTTTGCTTTCTCTGTCACACATCTGTCAACTGAACTCTGTCTTTTTTCACAGGATGGTAGGATCTTGGCTATGATACCACTGAAATGACCCCCTTTTATTTTTTCAATTTTTTTGCAACAACACTTCAACAATTTCACCTGTCAGCATTAGCAAAACCAAAACCAACATTGAAATGTAACCCTTCACCAAGAATGTACACCAAGATCCCAATGACGGGTGAGGTGTGAGCATATGGCATCGGGGATCGTTAGCAAATAACTGAAAGGTGAAAATTACAATGCTTTGCAACTCAACCACTTATTTAGCGAGAGTGATTGACGGCTCAACCGATCAACATGATGAAGAATGCAAGTACATGAAAAGTAAAGTATGGGCGGCTTGCCGACCCCTTCCGCTTGTTCAACAGGCAGTACAAAAAGTAAAGACGGTGAGGCCTATCTCTTCCACCAATGGTGGGGATGAAAAGCTTATGCAAGAAAGTAAATAAGGCGGCGAGGCCAGCCTTCTTCCACTAATAGTGGGAATACAATAATAATTTGCAGAAAGTAAAGAAGCTGATCAGTACTACTGATTCAACATTACAATATGAAGAGATATTTGCAAGTAATCAAGTGTTAGAGCTGTCCAAGAAGCTGCAAATGATATTATGTGTTCTCCAAACTTCATAAGACTCCCAACTATGAAAAACAAGCCCAAAAACCCAACTTTTGACAATCTGATATATAAAACCAGCAAACTGAAAATGCAAACCAACAACTAGAAACCTCACCAAAATGCTCCTAACTCACTCAATACTTCACCAAACAACATGAAATCAACTGCAAATGAAAACTAGGATGATGGTGACCAAGTCTAAGTGAACAAACTGCATCAAACACCCAACCACGAGTTAAACACAATTTCCAATGCAGTGACAGGCAAGATATAGCCTTCAAGAGGGCGACCTAGAAGATAAAAGCATAGGCTCCAAAATAAAATACGAAACTTTGCAAGAAGGGGCACCCTAGATGACTTAGACAATGGGCCAATACCTAGAACCATGAAAAATTCATGCACGGAGCTATGATCAAAAATCACTTTCAGCACTTCAAAGCAGCAACCTGTAAAACTGAGAAAAACATCAAACTTCAACAATAATGCTCAATCTCTGAATGAGAAGTAGTCTCATACCTAGCTAGGTACTATCTCTCAAGTATGAAGACTGGAAGGAAGGAACTAGGAGGCATGCATTCTTCGAAGCCAAAGCCTGAAACAATTTCAGCAGCATTTTAGTATGAAAGATAATGGATAATTGCAAATGAAGGCCAAGGCCCATTTTTATAACTTTTCTCCTCAATTCAAATCCACTTTTCCCTCCAATTAGGGCGCCCAATTCAAATTCACATTCACCTCTCATATTAGCATTTCATTTGAACTTCATTTACCTCCTCAACTAGGCTTCCGACATGAGAAGAGATAACTTTAATAAAAATTGCCAATATTTCATAAGTTAGGCGTCCCCCTTATTAAGTGAAAAATACTTTATTATGGACTTAAATATTTCCTCCTCCAGAAATCATCCACTTTAGCATTTGGAATAATTTTCACTTAAACATTAATTCATCAAATAAGGCCTCCAAAATGCTTAATTAATAAACATTATAAAAATCACTTCTCTCTCCTAAGTGGCATCCCAATTAGCCTTAGTAATTATTTAACTTTATAATTTCCAACTAAGGCGTCTAAAATTGAAAATCACTTAAGCCACCAAACCTGCCAAAATAATCACCTCAAAAGTTGGAGACCAACTAAATATACTGCCCTGCCAGAAATAGCCATAATACCAAGTTGCTGAAACACTACCAAAAATAGCACCCAGGGTGTTGGAGACCAAACTGCTCAAACTGACTGCCAGATATAGCCACTGAACTGAACTATAGAAACCCTGCTAAAAATAGCATTGCTAAAAATAGAACTTACTAAAAATAGCAACTTGTTCCAAACTCATTTTAACCACAATCTGAGCAGTCATCGTACTTACTAAAAATGGTAAGTCCAAAAAAGTCCTCCGTTGCAGTTGCATGTCACACCATTGCGAAGCTCTCTGAAAACCCAGAAGGAATCCATAATCCAAGTTGCAAAATTTCAAGATGCAAGCCTCCAAAACTGCCAAGGAATCAACCAAAAATGCAAGTCATTATCTTGTCATGCATGTTGCCTCATCTTGAAGCTTTCCAAAAACCCAGAAAGCTCCACCAGACATGTGTTAGAAACTCTTGCATGCAAGCACTCAAAACCTCCTCTGAAAATGGAAACCCTAATTTGAGCTCTTGATTGGCCTACGGGCTTCCAAAAATAGGTTGTTAGACATAGAAGAGCATATGGCTAAAATGGGGACATTACACAATACATATAATTTCAGAACATAAAAATTTCATAATACTAGATTCCTGACTTGAGTAGTTATTAACATCTTTGGGCTCTTTAAAGCTTGCTGGGACATTCCAATGCAATTTCCCATGGCCCTAGAAAACCCATGACTCTTCCTTGAGGATAGGCGTAGCTACCACAAGAGTTGCGATTCACATCAAGGCTCATGGATACCTTTGGGAGGTTGGTGACAAAAATAATCTTAGGTAATGTAAAATAAGTCGACTCCTTTTGAATTTCCTTTCACCACCACGTGGGAACTTCCAACTCAGCTGCTAGCAATTGGCATGATTAGGGAAGGTCGATATGAGGAGTGGCGGCTATAATAGAAGTGTTGCGATGAACCAAACCTTGACTTTCATCAAATACAATAAATATATTGGTCTGCAATACTGATAGTAAAATATAATACTGCTTACAATCTTAGAAATTAAATATATTTCCTTTGAACTTCCCTTGTAGATGTTATCGTGTTTATCTATGAAATTTGTCTCTAAAGGAGACACACAAATTTCCTCAAATCGAACAATTAATCATTGAAGTGCAGATGCGAATCCAGAGTGAATCCGCCAATCACCAGCTAGGGAGGAATCTTTCACCACTGAAACTAATCTTCCATAGAGGTTTTTTGTCCTCCAAAGGCTGAGATGAACCAGGTTCAATCTCTAGAACCACAAGGGTTTCAATCAGAGAAATAGAATAAACTAAACATACCAAATGAGCTCACATTTCCCCTTTTTATATGCTTCTTCGGGAACTTTCCAGAAACTCCTTTGAAAAATCACTTTATTAATTTATTACCCCTTTTAACTCCAAAAAGTGATTTATTTCATTTTTAAAACATTTTCGGCATTGAAAGTCACTCTTCGGCATCCCAACATTTAAAAATTTTCATCCCGGTTCCAATGAGCTATAACACTAAGGTGCCCCCTTAAATATTTTAATAAAGCTATAACACTAAGGTGCCCCCTTAAATATTTTAATAAAAATAACAACCTTAGAGAAATTAATTAAATATAGCTCATTAATACATCCAAATTACGGAAACAATTGAAAATCATTGGAATTGAAAATTGACCGCACAGGCATGATCTCGATGATGAACAGGCTTGACCAGGTGACTTACTATAAATAGATGCTCCCTCCAAGAATCTTGGAGGCCAAACCGAAAGTCAAAAATAACATCTGAAAGTATCATAGAACTCCTCTAAACCATCTAAGCTCATTGGTAACATCAAATTACCCCTTTGATTAGGCTAACACAAACCCAAAAAATCATCTCCAACTGCAAAGCAAGAGAACCTGAAAATGGGGACATTACAGTCCTCCCTTCCCAAATATTGCTTGTCCTCAAGCAATGCCAACATAACCTCAAACTCCAAAGGATTGTGCTAGACTGAAACCAAGAATGATCCCAAGGTCCCAAGTCAACCTAGGAGATTTGTAGTACCATCCTCTCAAGGCACTGACTTGCAGGGTACCAACATAAGTGACCTCTTGAAAACTATCGATAAGAAGAGCAATTAGATACTGCAAGAATTCGGTTAACCCCTCAGAGAATTGCTCTTCTAGGAAACCAATCCAAGGCACCATAGGAATAATCTCAAGAAAGTCAACATCGGTTCTCTCATTCCCAATAGTTACTAGACTACAAACTAATGTGATCCTAGGGTTCCAAGTTAATCTCAGAAAGGAACCACCATGTTGACGTTGTGCCACTCTGATCATCACCGTCTAACCATCAGATGCCCATGCTACATTCTCTTCTCTTGGAACCTTGAAAAGTAATCATCATTAAATCCCATATTGAAATACCTGAAAGGACTGAAATCCACACCAAGAGACATTTCGCCAAGGCGTCTCAGTGAAATCCAACGCTGCAATCTCTCTGCCAGACTCAATCCTAGGCAATGGGAAAGAAAATCTTCCCAATCATAACATATAAACCTCAACATATCCCCTCATGTTGTTCCTAAATGAAGTTGATCAAACATTGCCAAGGGGCTGGTATAGAAGGTGTCAGCAAAATCATCTCTAAAATTAGCCATCTAGGAAAAGCCTTTGCGGCCACAAATTGAAAAACCATCGACACTTAATCTCCAAGTGTCAAAGGGGGAAGCCCAAATACTCCAGCACACCTAGCTTACTAGAAAATCTCCCATAACCAGCTGCACCATAGCCTGCAAGAGCTCAAAATCTATCTGCCCATGGACTGAAGTCACTATCAACAGTGTGGAAAGGCAAGGGCAGCGACAATCAATATGAAATCCTTCTGAAAACATAGGAGTTAGAAGTATGGAAGTAGCTGACTAGCCTACAGGCCTTCGAAATAGACTAACAGTCTCAAATAGAACTAGTGCTGAGAAGGGGACATTACATTGTGCCTCTTCGGATGCTCGTATGGTGTAGTAATGATGGGATTAGCACCCTCCTCTAACTCGATCACGTGCTCAATACCTCTATCAGGAGGTTTACTTGGAGGTATGCTACCAAATACCTTGCTTCGCTTAGATAGCAAAGCCTGAATGTCTAGAGGGTATGAGCGCTTCTCCTCTGTAATTGTGGGCATAACTACACACTCTGTTGTCCACTCTACCTGATCATGCCTGAATAGTCTCTACATGCATTTGAAAGAAACTACTTGTGGCTCTCCATTGGATATCCCCCTCAAGACCACATTCCTACCTTCTGATTTGAATTTCAGCTCCATGGTGTGAAAATTAAGTGTGATCTCACCAAGGGAACGTAGCCACTAAATACCCATCACGACATCTATGTCTCCAATACTAACCACATAGAAGTCATCCTTGACTTCATAGTTACCCAACTAAAGGCTAAGCTAGGGAATCATCTTGGTGCATGTAATGGTAAACCAATCCGCAATCATCACTCTGAAGCCATCAACCTCTTGAGTTTGAAGATCCCTGTGTGCAACAAGCCCCTCATCTATGAAATTATTTGTGGCACCCAAATCTATCAATGCAACCAAGCATTTCCCATTAAGTACTCCTCTAATGCGTAAGGCTCATTCTTTTGGAAGCTATAGAGCTGGGCAAACTTTCCATCTCTTGCCTCCTTTTTAGACTCTTCTTCCTCTTTTTCTTCCGAATCAGATTGCTGGTCTGATTTTTCTGATGAAGATTACTCTGCTGAATAGTTCTCTATCTTGTTCCTTAGTTGCACATTTATGACCTAGGTTCCAAAGCTTCTTACATGCGAAACATAAATTCCTCCTCCTCAAGTCATATAAGGTGTCACCATAAAGTCTTGTGACTGTTTTTTTTTGCTGATTAGTGTCTTTTGTAAATGACCTTTTGTCTTTCTTATGTGGAAATGGTTTGGACTGAAATTTCAATTTTGGGGCAGCCCACTCCATACTCCTTTATTTTTTCATGGCTTCCTGCAAGGTTGGAGGATCAAATCGTCAATATTGTCAGGCTCATGTAAAAATGCTGCCAATTTGCAACTAATTCTCTGATCATGGATGAAATGTTCAGGATCACACCTCCTAGTCTTATCCACTCTCATTTTGTAAGGCAGCAGCTTAACAACAATTCCAATCCTTCCCTTGATGTGACCTGGAAGTCTGAAAACACAATTGTGGAGGGAAGAATGACATGCTTTTTATTGTTTCTGAAATGAGTCTTATCAAACTCATTCAATTGCCATATGGTTTCCAAGAAGGCAATTCAATCTGGTACATTCCTAGGAAGTACATGAGGTGCAATTGGAGATCCATATACTCTTATTACAGTTGCATCATTATAGAAGAACCAATCACCCCAATTGTGCTTGATCCCTACTTTTGGGGTAAGGTCCTGTGGTCTTAAAAACCTCCTTACCTCGTCTGATAGCCTCCAATCCATAGGTTGACTGAGGTTCTTGAGAATTGTTTAGACGAAAACCTCTTCAAAAATTGTATAGTTAAGACTTTTCACAATCCTTATCCCATATATAAGTCCATTCTTGGACTGGTAGAACTCTTTTCTTCTCATCCAAAGCCCTAATTTGCATGTGTGAAGACCAGATATCCACTCCATTGAACAAAATGATGTGACATAGGAGAGAATACCATTTCAAGTGCACTATGCTGCTATCCTTCTTGATAGAAATTAGAGATTTGTGAATCTCCTCTACAATGTAGCTAGTATAATCATAGGGCTTATTTACTTCTCTGTTTTGAGTGTCAATAGCTAACACCATTAAATTTATTGTCTTTTGAATTTTGCTGTCCAGGCCCAAGACTTGACATAGTGAGAAATATGTTTTCACAAAGTAGTCCTCAAAAATGTCATAGCTGAAAGGCTCCAACTCTCCAATAGCAAACCTTTGCAATTCTCTATTAGGTCCTTTAGGCCTGAAACATGGCAACCACTTTACCCTATAACTATCCTCGTGCCTTTGAAACTCTTTGGTTAGGGCTCCCAAGTCAATAGGTAATTGGGAATTAGGGTTTAAATTAAAAACCTTGCAAATATAACTTCTATCCAAGTGCATTAAGAATTTTCCACCTCTTGTGAACAATCCCCTTTTTCAAGGTTATAGGCCTATGCAATTCCCCTAATTAGGTCAATGTTGACGAACACATTGGGCACCACTAGCCTTTCCAACCCTAATCTCCATATATTGCAAATAGGTCTATCTGCTAGGGCTTTTCTGAAAGAGTGCTTAAATAGGGCATACCCTTGAATTGGGATAATGGAATCCCTGCAATTTTTTCGTTTTTATCCAAAATTCTATCAACTAAAATCCCCAACCCTTAAGCGATTCTAGGTCTTTTAGCTGACCCAAGCAATTGAGCCAATATATCATCATCTAATCCCCTCTTCACACCTCTTGATGTCCCAATCATGATTTTAGTGTTCGTAAAACTAGGGTTTTACAATTTTACACTTTGGAGAAGATTTCTATAAAATTCTACACAATGCCTTCCTTTTCAGAACCTTAAGCTACCTTTTGAACCGTTGAAAGCAGATAACAACACTCCTTTATGCCCAAAATGCACAGTGATAGTCAAAATTACTTGTTTATTGCTTGCTAAAAGCCCTAAAATATTCGTGAAAAACCCTTGTTCACTTGGAATTCTGCAGCAATTTTGCTGTGGTATCTTCTCTTTGTGCCTTGAACAATGAAAATGGATGTAATTAAGCCAATGCTTTTGAAAATTTGGTAGGTACAGATCACATCCTCCATTAATGTCCTTGCCAGATATGGACATGGATGTAATTAAGCCAATGCTTTTGAAAATTTGGTAGATACAAATCACATTCGTTCTTCATTTTTGAATATGGACTGTTGATTTCAAAAGATCAACAGTGATAATGGAGATTTGAAATCCTTTCCATGAAGAAAAAGCACTTCTTTCGCATAGCACCAAGACACGTGTCATCATTTCGGGGACTCGTAGGAACAAAAGGAACAATCTTGAGGCTTCTCCGATAGTGCATTCCTCTATGAAACATTATAAGTGAATAAAACTAGGCACGTGGCACAATTTCAAGAGTTTGGGGGAATAAAAGCTTGGCTCAATATTGCTTCGCGAAGGTTAAAGCTAGCACAAAAAGAAAATATCGATGTTTATTGCTCATAATAAAAGCTTTTTGCTCATTCGCAAAAACAAAATTTATCGGAATGAGGGCCTCACAATGTATATGGTTTGCGTGACTTAAAGGGTTTAAAATGCACGTGTGCAAATAAACAACTTAAATCAACTAGGAAAAGGGCACCGATAGAGCATGATAAAAGGGGACATTGCTAGAGACTTGAGTTAATTTAGCGAAAACACTTGTAATTTGATTGGTTAGAGACCCATACACATGAGCAATAAATGAGGAGTAAAGAATTGTTTCGCAGGCTCGCAGGAAGAAACTTACAAAATAAAAAGCCTTCGTGAACCAAAGAAATTGTGCGAAATGATGACACGTGTCCTATGGGACCAAGTAAAGCATAAAGCATTAAGTGGTCTCTTAAAAGCATGTGATTGTAATGGGAACATCTAGGGCTCTAGGGAAGGGGTCGGTAAACAAACGAGACAAAGGCCTTAAAGTCACAACTTAAAGGCTAGGAAACCTGGGTTAAAGGTCAATGAACAATTAAAAGAAAAGTGCAAGGCTTTTGGATGGGTTTTGACAGGGCTAGGTTTTTTTCAAAGCCCTAATGCATAATTTCTAATAAATTCTTGCAATAACATGGGATTTTAGAAATCCTAATGAATAATTTTAAAACAGAGGGCCAAAATTTGAATAAATACCACTAAGGCCTATGCATTTATTTATTTAAAAACTACTTTTTTAATTTTCATTTGGTGGGAAAAAATGGAATGGCCCAAGTGAGGCGCCTATACATGAAAAGGCAAGCACCCAAATTGAATCCAACTTTCATATTGCTGCACCATCAACATTAGAGGAGTTTGGATCCATATTCTGCTATGCCTAGGGTTTGAAAATACATTGGCAGGGTTTTGTAATGTCCCTTTCCCAGTGATCACTCCAAGTGGACTTATTTTCCTATTTAATTCTTGTAGGCTATAGTTGGATAAAGGGAATTGGATTATTTAATTATTTAATGTTGCCTACGAGAAAAAGTACATTATAAGATAATGTTAAATAATTAAATTAAAAGGTGTTATCAAGTGACTTTGGGAAAATATTTAAAAGGGAACTTTATAAAGTCACTTTATTTTATATTATGAGTGGTAAAAGTGCAAGTCATATATAAAGTGGAAATTAGAGCTCATTTGGATTATGCTTGCTCATTTTATCTAATTGTTACTTTGAGGAGCTTTTCGGAGATTGTGGCTTTGGGGGTGGAAACCCTAGGGCGACTGGTTTTGGTGGTGAGACTAATCCATCTTAGCTGGTCACGTTGGAGAGATCAGTGAGGTCTTTTACAGATGTGTGACTTTGTTATATTTGTGAGTCTTCGACGGAGACAAATTTGGAGATTAACGATAATATATTCTTGCACATTCGGAGGTTAAAGATCATATACAAGTTTCCAGTTTGAGGCGATTGCATAGATGGTCGATGAATATCCTCTCCTTTCAGACTATGTGTTAGTCATTGAAGGCTGAGCATTTTGTATGGGGACGTTAGAAGTTTGAATGAAGTTGCTGGTTTAAATATTGGATTTGGCGTGTATTTTTGTGGCTCATTATTCACCTGCGTATAGTTTGGTTCCCTCATTTTGACCATGGTATTTGCATACAAGGTCATGGTGCTTGTTCATACCCTCGGCGCCAAGGATTATCCTATTGGCGAGGTTGACGTGCATCATTTTATGAGGTCATGGGTTAGATATAAGGGGTGTGATTGTTATAGGAGGGCGTGGGCCTATTGGAGACTCTAGTGCTGATGATATAAAAGGGTGCCATGGTTGCTGGGCATACTGGAGTTGCTGGGAGTGTGTAACAACAAGGAATGATTGCATATTCTCGACGCCAACCTTTGCCATTCGCCTATCCATCAACTGCAAGCCGTGGCGCCTCTGCAAATTCCGCCATTACCTGAAAGTCTTGCCAAAATAGGTATTTTAATGTTATGACCGAGTCTGCATTTCTGTGTATGTGTATTGCTGCAACTTTAGCGTTCAAAAATATTATTGCTGTGGGCTCTATCCCTCATTCAGTTGTAATAGATTAACTCATGAACTGAAATAGTGCAATGAATAGATTTATCTACTTGTTAATGTTATTATATGTGATTTGCAAATCTCAAATCCATTGACAATACTCAATTTAGTTAGTAAGCTTTTTGTTTGACAAAATGTTTACATATGTCAAACTTGTAAGGAAAGCTTAGTGCGGAAACGCCTTCCAAATGCAAAATCCACAGGAAAGAAGTGCAAAAAATTTCACTTGATTTGAATTACAGTCATTAAGATGCACATTTAATAGAACAATAGAGTAAACCAATTAGATAACACACACAAAATTGAACACCAGTTTTACGTGGGAAAACCCTTACGGGAGAAAAACCCACACACCAAGCAAAGTCACTTTGTATTACACTAAACAAATTACATACAGAGTTACAAAATCCACTCTCAGGTGTTAATTCACAACAACATTACAATTCCCTGATCAACCTCGTACACAGATTCTGATTACAGTTGCTCTCTCACACTGGTACAATGCTCGTATAGCATACAATGTAGAACATCACTAAATTGATTGAGCCCCCACTCATTGCAGAGTGTTACAATATATATTCGACATCCAACCATGGCCGCTTCAGTTCCAGAAAACCAACCGTTTCAATTGTACACAAACCATCACAAACACATTGTTGGCGTAATAACTAACACCTCTGGTGTGTAAGTTAAAACGGACAGCTATGCACAGTGCGTAATGAGTGCTCTTCAAATTAGGAGGGGAAGCTCCCTCTTTTGCTGATATGCTTGGAAAAGTAAAGTATTCTAAATCCTATCTTTTTTATCTTAGTTGGAAGAGGCACAAGGTTAAGAAAACCTAGAACGTTGCAGCTAAGGATTTTCTGGTTTCGTAGGTCATTAACTACAACTAAGCTAACTACTTTAAATCTATCAAGTTTCCTCAAGTAAACAGAGCATGAGGAAATGGAGCGGGGATGTGATTACACGATAAACTTCAGGTAAGATTCACAACGTGAAGGCAAGGTGGCACAACTATTTGCTCGGCTAGGAAGAAGTTTATTAAAACAAACAAATACACGATAAACTAAGCACAGATTCACAATGTGAAGGCAAGGTGGCACAACTATTTGCTTGGCTGATTAAGTTTATTGACACACACATCAAACAATAAGCTTTAGGTACAGATTCTAAACTTGAAGGCAAGGTGGCACAACAATCTTCTCAATCTGAATAGGCTTATTAAACACAAAACACAAGGTAAGCAACTCGGACAGTGTATTGCATAGACGAGACACGCATACAACAACGATCAAACCAACAACCCCATTTAACTAAGATGAGCATTCACCATGATAACTGCATGAAACCCGAGTGGCATAACAATTCATCATCATAACAAATACTCGTGAACAGATACAAAACAAGCAATATTACAGGCAAGGTAGGCACAACATATATTACTCTCTCGTGCAAAAGTTATCTACAAATGAGCTGAAAGCTCTTATTTATAGACATCAAAGGTGTAGGCAACCCTAAAATCACCTTGAGTCAACTACAGTCTTGCAATGCATGCAAGATCTTATTGCTAAACCCTAAAAAAGGAAACTATACAGTTAACTGGAAAGCTACTATCAGTTAACCGATACAAACAATGCTAACTGGACATGTGCAACATGCACATCCTTATTGAAAGAAAAGCTAACTAATAACTACCATCAGTCAACTAACACTAACTAAGAGTCCATCCTCCTGCGATGATATCTCCAAGAATGAGATAGGCGTCCTTGATGTCAACAAGAAAAACTCAAGAATTGAAGTTGAGTTAATTGCTGCTTGTGACTCATCCTCGTAAACAACTATAGGATCTGACTAGACGTCTACTCTAAGTTTATCATCTCCTCTAGGAATTTATCGATAGTATCATCATTTGGCACTCTGACGCTGTCCAACTCTTTGTCTCCATCTTGGATTTCCCTCTGACTATCTCTAACCTCTGAGGTCACCTTCTTGAAATTGATAGTCAACATTGAGAACTCCTCCAATTTGGACGCCTCTGGGTCTCCACCTAGGTTACCACGAACTAGCTCTTCGAACTCAGCCTGAACTGCCTCCAACTCAGCGTATGTACCATCCTCACACCGATAATGACATGGGATTTGGGTGATATATTCGCTGATAAATCGAAGAGATGCAGCAATCTTTTCCTGAATCATGCCCATCTTAGCAGAAACTCTGTCATACATTTCCACTCTGCAAAGATACAACTCTCTCCAAGTGAAAACCTTCCTTTTATCTTTTGTTGCTTCAATGGCGTCATAGGCACCTGCAAGTTGTGATATCAGAATCAGATCCTTCGGCTTATGCTCGGCTATGAAGATCTCGAGCTCCTGAATCCTCTAGCGAAGACTATGCACGTCAACCCTCAAATGATACAACTTTGTAAGGAGGTGTCGACCAGCAATGATGAAGTCCTCAATCCAGGTATCCAACAGCTTTCCTCGACTAATCAAGTAGCGAATCCTTTGCTGATCTACGGCGGTCTCTCAAAGCTGCGGGAGTAAAAGTGCTTGCCTCTCGTTTCCATGAAGCAAACTCGAGATGTACATGCGGAGTTGCCTGATTTCAGCCTTGAGATCTGCCTTATCTTCACCATCCTTCTTGACGCGTTCCTCCAGATTACTCGCGATGACCTTGAATAGGCTCACATTGGTGTGTCAAGTACTCTTACCTAGATTTGTCTTGACGAAGGTAAAATCACCAACATCAACTTCATCTAAGTTCTTGCCTTCTGGAGGTGTAGCAACTTCTATGATGATCTCAGCTTCAGGATTCTTCTCAATGTTGACTTGCTTTCTGGCTCTCTTATTTAGCCTGTTCTGATAAGGTTCACCGAACTCAGATAAGTCAAGCTCATATGAAGGCATACGCCTCTCTCTTCCCAATGACCTCTCGAGCCAAGATGAATAAGCAACGCTATCCTCTCGAGGTGGAGCTGCTTCTACTGTGTCAGTCATTGGCGGACCCACCGGTATGAAGGTCTCGTGTACCGGAGATTCAGGCTCCGAATCAATATTTATAGGAGACAACTGTGGTGAGAAAGGTGGACCTGGAGATGATGAATCAGCCTCAGTTTGAATCACCGGTTCTGCTGGAACTACTGACTCTGTCAGAACTACTGTCTCTGCTGGAATTGGAAGTATTGGCTCCCTAACTAGAAGTACTGTCTCTCTCTCAACCTGCTTCCTCTTGGTGATGCTCTTCCCTTTTGAATTAACCCCAATCTTAACCCCTTCAGGCGGCTTCAAGATAACCTTGACTCGAGGCTTCGCCCTAGAAGTAGAAGGCAAAGAAGAAACCACCACTGCTGGCAGCTCTGCAACTGGAATCACCCTTTGCTTCCGCTTGCTCTCAAGGAAGTACATGCTCGTTTTGTTAACTGACCTGGACAAGTCTTTTACTAAAGTATTCACTGGGGCATACCAATCAAGTTGGCAAAGTGGTTGGCGAGCAACTTAGTCTTTAATGAATGAATTGAGAAGAATCTCGCCATCATCATTAGACAAACCCTCCACATCCTCTGACAAGAAATGAACAATCTGTGGGAGAGTAAGCCTACAATAATGACGCCAACACACCTCAAAGTCATCCTCACAGTTGACCCAGAAGTCCTCAAGCGCTGCCGAATGTGAAATGTTTCGCTCCAACCTTGTTGAATAATGACCCAACAGATCATAGGTACGCCTCTGAGGAAAACACTCGAGCCGGAGTTTCTCTAACTCGTTCGCCATTAGCTTGCAATTTGTTGGCGTAAGAACTAACACCTCTGGAGTGTGAGTTTGTACGTACAACTATGCACACTACGCAATGAGTGCTCTTCAAATTAGGAGGGGAAGCTCCCTCGTTGTGCTGAAATGCATGGAATAGAAAACTAAACTAATGTCCTATCTTTTTGTTCTTAGCTGGTAGAGGCACAAGGTTAAGAAAACCTAGAACGTTGCAGCTAAGTATTTTCTGGTTTCGCAGATCATGTAACTACAACTAAGCTAACTTCTTTAAAATCTATCCAATTTACTCACGAAAACAGAGCGTGAGGAAATGGAGTGGGAATGGTTTTTTTACGATAAGCTGGGTATAGTTTTGCAACATGAAGGCAAGGTGGGCACAACTATCTGCTCGGCTGAATAAGCTTATTATAACACACATCATACGATAGGCTTTAAGTACGAATTTTCAACATGAGGGCAAGGTGGGCACAACTATTTGCTTAATTCGAATAGGCCTATTGATAACAAAACACAAAAGATAGCCAACTAGGACAGCAAATTGCATAGGCGAGACACGCGTACAATTTACAATCAAACTAACCACTATATCTAACTAAGGCAAGCATTCATCATAATAATTGCATGGAACCCGAGTGGCATAACAATTCATTATCAAAACAAATACTCTAGAACAGATCCAACAAAGACAATAGTACAGGCAAGGTAGGCGCAGCATATATTAATCTCCTGTAAAAGCTCATTGAACAGATACAATAATAGCAATACTACAAGAAAGGTAGGCGCAGCATGTATGCTATCAAGCAAAAGTTCAAATACAAATGAGCTGAATGCTCTTATTTATAGACTTCAAGGTGTAGGCAACCCTAAAATCACCTTGAGTCAACTATAGTCTTGCAATGCATGCAAGATCTTATTCCTAAACCCTAATTGAATGAAACTACATAGTTAACTAGGAAACTATCATCAGTTAACTGAAATATCTAATCTAAATGGACAAAGTGCAACATGCACGTCCTTATTGAAAGCAAGTCAACCAGTGTTCCACGGGGTTTTGGGGACGGGGACGGGGGGACGGCAGGGGACGCGTTTCCGAGACGTGGGGACGGGGGGCCTAAGTTTGGGGACGGCAGAGGGACGGTGGGGGGACGACAGCAAGGGGGCGGTAGGGTGCTGAAATACATATAGTACTTGAAAAAAAAGTTATAGAAAGAAGTATAAGTATAAGAATTATACATCTTGGAGACAACTAGGAGTCCCTTAGACGTCTTGAGGACACCCCAACGTCCTCAAAGTCTTAGCAGCATCTTGGAGACAGCGACACTGGTGGTGGGATGGTGACGCTGGTGGTGGCCTGGTGGGGGGACGTCTCCCCCAAGTCCCCAAGTCTCCGAGACGTCCCCCTCTAGGAAACGCGGGGTTTTTTGGGGGGGACGCGTCCCCGTGGAACACTGAAGTCAACTGGAATGCTATCATCAGTCAACTGAAAAATCTAATCTAATCTCCAAGTATATGTAGATGTTTCCAAGAAAGACATGCATGCAATGTATAACAGCAAGTTAACTCAGAAAGAAGCCTTGAGTTAACTACTTCTGACGACTCATCATTGTAAGCAACTGCGTGGTCTAACTGAAAGTCTACTCTAAGTTTATCATCTCCTTCAAGAATTTATCAATAGTATCATCATTTGGCACTCTGACGCTATCCACGATGATTAACTGCTTGTCTAACTCTTTGTCTCCATCTTGGATCTCCCTCTGACTATCTCTAACCTCTGTGGTCACCTTTTTGAAACTGATAGTCAGCATTGTAAACTCCTCCATCTTGGACGCCTCTGGCTCTCCACATAGGTTATCACGAACTAACTCTTCGAACTCAACTTGAATTGCCTCTAACTCGGCGTATGTACCATCCTCATGCCGATAATGACATGGGATCTGAGTGATGTACTCGCTGATGAAATGAAGAGCTGCAACAACCTTTTCCTGAATCATGGTCATCTTAGCAGAAATCCTGTCATATGTCTCCACCCTGCAAAGATACAACTCTCTCCAAGTGAAGACCTTCTTTTGATCTCCATCTGCTTCAATGGCGTCATAGATTCCTGCAAGCTGTGATATCAGAATCAGGTCCTTCGGCTTACGCTTGGCTATGCAAATCTCGAGCTCCTGAATTCTCTGGCGAAGACTATGTGCGTCAACCCTCAACTAATATAGCTCTGTGAGGAGGTGTCGACCAGCAACAATAAAGTCTTCAATCCAGGTATCCAGTAGCTTTCCTCGATTAACCAAGTGTTGAATCTTCTGCTGTTCTGCGGCGGTCTCTCGAAGTTGTGGGAGTAAAGGTGCTTGCCCCTCGTTGCCATGAAGCAAACCCAAGATGTACCGGCGAAGTTGCCTGATCTCAGCCTTGAGAACTGCCTTATCCTCACCATCCTTCATGATGCATTCCTCTAGATTACTCGCGATGACTCTGAATAAATTCATGTCGGTGTGTCGAGTATTCTTACCTAGATTAGTTTTGACGAAGGTAAAATTACCAACATCAACTTCATCCAAGTATTTGCCTTCTGGAGGAGTAGCAACCTCTATGACGATCTCTGCCTCAAGGTTCTTCTCAATGTTAATCTGCTTTCTAGCCCTCTTATTCAACCTGTTCTGATAGGGCTCACCAAACTCAGATAAATCAAGATTATATGAAGGCATACGCCTCTCCCTCTCCAATGACTTCTCGAGCCAAGATGAATAAGGAATATTGTCTTCTCGAGGTGGAGCCGTTTCTACTGTATCAGTTGCTGGCAGATCCATTGGTCTCATGTATCGGAGTCTCAGGCTCCGAATCAATATCTATGGGAGATGAGTGTGGTGAAAAAGGTGAACCTAGAGATGACAAACCGACATTAGTTTGAATAACTGGTTCTGATGAAATAACTGGCTCTGGAAGTACTGTCTCTGTAACTGGAAGTGTTGGCTCTTTCTCAACTGGAAGTGCTGGCTCTTTCTCAACCCGTTTCCTTTTGGTGATGCTTTTTCCTTTTGAATTAACCCCCATCTTAACCCCTTCAGGTGGCCTCATAGTAACCTTGACTCGAGGTTTAACCCTAGAAGTAGAAGGTAAGGAAGAAACTACCACTGTTGGCGGCTCTGTAACTGGGATCACCCTTCGCTTCCGCTTGCTCTCAAGGAAGTACATGGTGGTTTTGATAACAGACTTGGATAAGTCTTTCACTGAAGTATTCACTGGGATATACCAATCAGGTTGGCGAAGTGGCTGGCGAGCAACTTGTTCTCTAATGAATGAATGAAGAAGTATCTCGCCATCATCATCAGACAAACCTTTCACATCCTCTGACAAGAAATCAGCAATCTGTGGAATAGTAAGCCTACAATAATAACGATGACGCACCTCAAATTCATCCTCACAATTGACCCAAAAGTCCTCAAGCGCTGCCAAATGTGAAACATTTCGCTCCAACCTTGCTGAATAATGACCCAACGGATCATAGGCACGCTTCTGAGGAAAACACCCAAGCTGAAGTTTCTCTAACTCGTGTGCCATTAACTTGCAATCAGCAGCTGTTTTGCATTTGTAAATACCTAACTCAAATGGAAAGGTGAAAGCTGGCTTATGTCGATTGCGAAGAAAAGTGTGAACCTCATGTGCCTGTCTCATGAACTCCATGAAAAGAACCTTATCCGATGGGTACCTCGGTAGCATCAGAGGCTCTCCTGTATATCCATATACACAAATATATGTGAAAGTAGGAAATTGGATAAACCAATCTGCCCAACTCTCCATTGCTGATTGTGCCTCTTTAGAAATCCTAACATGCATCTCATTATCCAAATTTCTAACTGTTCTCATAAGAAAGTGATCATTCACTGCTATAAAGTCCTGTTTAGCTTTCGAAAACTCCAACTAAGGGTAGTATTCGTACATTCGCTGAACACCCAGAACTCCATCGGTCTTTAATAATTTAAAGCTGCCTTGAAATGCAACTAAGTAAACCAGAAAAGTTACCTTGTGGAATTCGTGAATCTTTAGGAACTCTGTAATCTACTGGTGAAGACACTCGCTGATAAACATGGCCCAGTCAAATGTTTCCTTCTTATCAATAACTCGTGAGATGAGGTAGAACATCCACGTTTGGAAAACGCTTGCGTCTTCAGAACCTGCTAATTGGTTAAGGAAAGTTATCAAAATAGCAATCTCGCTTTTGAAATCCCCACGTGCAATCTTCCTTGGCATGTTGGTTTTCTGAATTTTCAACCACCGTTGAGCTACTTTCTTCTGTGATCTATCCTTGTCCTCTTCCCATATTCTGTCACAATCTGAAATGGATACAGCGAAATGATCTGAATGTGGAGGAATAGAAAAACATTTTTCTACATCCCTCGGCTTAAGGCTACAAATAATCCTTCCATCTGTCAATATGATTTGTCTGGTAGACGAGTCATAATGCTTGACACAAGCAAGTACGAACTCGAGATCAAAGACTAAGATAGGAATGGATGCTGCTGCAAATATACCTGAACGTTCAAAATTTTTAATTGTAGTACTGCTGATACCCTCCAATGAATTCAGATTGACGATGGGAAAAACATGACTTAAGTCGGTATCGGTAGTTTTCAGAAAGTTATGAAGAAAGACCTATTTGGCCTTATAGTCTATGGGATTATACTGCATTCTGAAAAACTAGACTTTTGACTGTAAAGTCGGGTATGTTTGGACAACTTTGGAAATACTGAAAAAAGCTCGAGGATAGGCTAAAAATAGCAAGGGGAAGTGAATTTTTTCGGACAAATTCTAAGATATGGGTTTTGTGTAGAATCAAACTCTAATACAACCCAGAATGTTAGAATTGCGAAAAAATGGGATTTAGGCTTGCATGCAAAAGGTTTTCGGTTGAGATTTGAACTGGCAGTTAGGCTTACTGGGGACAATTTTTCCCACGAAAATCTGGAACATGGGTTTTGTGTAGAAATGAATCCTAAAACCACCCAGATCAACAGATTTGCAAAAAAATGTGATTTAGGCCCACATGCAAAGAGAATTCTAGAAAAAAGCACAGTGCTCTAGAAAAGAGGCAGCGGGGCAATTTTCGCAAAATAATCTAAGACATGGGTATTGTTGTTGATGCTGAAACACTCGAACCCAGATGATGCTTTTCTGAAAAATCTGCCGTTTTCTTTGACATGCGAAGAAAACCTAAGACGAGAATAGAAGAAAATAAGACAGAAGAATAGAAGTTTTATTTGTTTGTTTTCTCTCTTCTTCTGTAAAAAATTCGCCTATGCTTGAAGTAGAACTAATAAAACCTGCATGCAAATGGAAAACGAAGTCTAAAATAATCTTCTCTTGAACAATCTGAATCTGTAGCTACGAAGAATATTGAAATCTGACACCTGTAGCACCTGCAGATCAATTTTATGCTCAAGAAAGAATGTTTCTTGTCAACTCTGATGAAGAATAATAGACGCCATTACCAAAATATATAGAAAAATATCTTCTAAGGCGTGTGAAATGCATGCCAAGCATTGGAAATGGCGCTTGAAGTACAATTGGTGCTTCAAAACTCACGCATGGCCTATATTTGGCTTCAAACTCAGTTAACTGGATGTAGAACCAACCCAAGTTAGGGTGCCACCTTGAAGATTCAGTTAACTAGTGCATGCAAACTAAGTTTAGCCAGTTATGACTAAAAATAGGTTCAATAGAAGTCGACCTGAAAAAGAGTTTAACTGAAGATCCAAATTTAGTAAATTGAAAACTCCTCCCATGCATACTTCTATTTTTTGAATTTTGAAAAGTCAACCTTTGACTTTAGGCGTCCTTCCATACTTAGACATTTTTCTGAAAATTTGAATCCAGAAACCTCAAATGAAGCTCATGTTCGATCACTCTGATTGATTGCCGCGTCAGATCAACTGGCTGACAGTTCCATCGAAGAGTAGGACCAAATCTGACAAGAAGATTCCTTGAGGTGATAATCCAAAATTTATAAATTTGAGGTTTCAAAAAGATGGGCGCCCTTGGCCTCTAGGGGCGCTTTTGACCTCAGTGTTAGAATATTTTCAGGCATTTTCATCATTTTTCATTGATAAATTGACTATATTTCACTTGACGTTTCCCGACATTTGACAAAACTTCAGAACATGCTGAATTTTGAGTAAAGGCTCCTGATGAACACTTTGTATAAAAACATCTTTTAACCTTCCTAAATCGAGGCCAGGGGCGCTTTTCCCAACCAATGTCATCCATTACTGCAATTGGCAAAAATTACTCAACTTCCGGCTGCGGATTGCCAAGACATCTTCTGACCTGGCTGAGACTGGGAACGGAAAGCTGGAGCTGACACGAACGAGATGAGTATTTGAAATCATCAAACAGATTCCATTAAAGGTCTTAAAACCTTGGGTGCCCCTGACCTCCAGGGGTGCTTTTGTCCTTTCTGAACAATCTCTGATCAAGTCTGAAACCTCAAATTCGACCACCGATGGCGGCAACACAACAACTTAGATTCACTTGCTGACAGATGCGTCGCGGAGCTGGACCAAAAATGGAAACAAACTTCTTGGGTGTCATTTGATCAAAAGACTTCATCTGAATCTTCAAAAAGATGGGCGCCCCTGGCCTCCAGGGGCGTGTTGTGACCTTTTTCACACATCACCCCATCCAAGATGGGGACCCCCTAATTTTTTGCTCCATTCTGGTCTTTTGGCTTTGCATCTCTCTCTCTCTGGTCCTTCCGAGGATGTCCTGTCGTTTGACCCAGGTTGAAGTATTGGTTAAGTCTGTGTAATTAGGGTTTTCATCCTTCAGGCTTATTTAAGGTCAAACTGAGTTATAAAATTGAAATCCAGGCTTGGTACAGCAATCAGAAGGCTTCCAGCAGGGTCCCATTAAATTTTCACTGTATTCCGACAACTTGCTATTTTTAGTAAGTATTCAGTTTGGGGCTATTTTGTCGAAATTTTGGAATTCTGTCAGTTCCACCACATTCAGGTAACATCAAGCTGCTTGCACGTAAATTTTGAGCCAGATCGGACAATTTGCTATTTTTAGTAGCTCGGGCTTCAGGAGCCATTTTCAGGGGTCAAACATATGATTCTTCATTGCATGTCTGGAGATTACTTCTGGGTTTCTCGAAACCTTCGCAATGATGTAACATGCAAACCAAGATGATCACTTTTAAAGTTCGGCCTTAGGAGGCTATTTTTAGGGTTTGCATGCGGAGTTCTCTGACGCATGTCCGGATATTCCTTCTGGGTTTTTCAACAGCTACGCAACAGTGTGACATGCAAGCGGAGAAGATCAAATTTCGAGGACTTACTATTTTTAGCCAGTACATGCATGCAGATCAGTTTTCTGGGTTTTTCTGGGTTTCTTGAGACCCCACGGGCAATATAACATGCAAAACCATCTGGCAGTGGATGAGTCACTTTTCAGGCAGTTTCTATTTTTAGCAGGTACACTCTGGCAACCGCCTAACACTCCAGTTCAACAAGCAGAACGACATGCAGAAGGAACGAAGTCAAACGAAGACCGTTTGGGATAGATGCAGGTCAAATTAGGGTTTCCACTTTTATAGGGGGTGAAATCCAGAAATTGTCAAAACGAAGCACCTCACCAACATCAGCACACTTCAAGGTACCTGCTGGCAAAATTTGAGCGAAATCGGAGAACTTACTATTTTTAGTGAGTCAGGGCATGGCTATAAATAGCAGGTCTGCACCCGAGGTTGGCATCAAAGCGACACTCAAGTTCTCAGGATCAGGCGTTGCAAGTTTCAAGTCAAACAGAGCTATTGAAGTCAAAAAAATCAAGGACTTACTATAAATAGCAGGTGGCTATAAATAGCAGGTCAGGGCAGATAATTGGCAAGACAGGTTCATAGGGCAAAGAAGATCAAATGGTGAAATTTTCAGGCAAAACGGAGCTATAGGGGTCAAAAATCAAGGGACTTTCTAAAAATAGCCTGACTTGCCCAAAATAGACGGTGAAGACGAAGGCAGGCAGAGGTATGAAAAAGTTTCTAAGTGTTCAAATGGAAGTTGCCCATGGAAAATGCGCCCAACCTTGTGAAGTGACTTAGAAAATATTCTAAGGCAAAAACAGAAGTCTCACCTCTCAAATGCGCCCTCAAGCAAAATTCTAAGTGTGTGAAAATTTTCCCAAGGCATAAAACAAAAGCACAAGGGTCAAAATGCGCCCACCTTCAAGGGGAGACTCTGAAAATTGCTAAGGCGTGAAATTTGAAAGTACCACCCTCAAAATGCGCCCACCATGGAGACCTCTTGAAAAATCTTC
This sequence comes from Sequoiadendron giganteum, assembly GCA_007115665.2. Classification (NCBI taxonomy): domain Eukaryota; kingdom Viridiplantae; phylum Streptophyta; class Pinopsida; order Cupressales; family Cupressaceae; genus Sequoiadendron; species Sequoiadendron giganteum. The sequence continues at coordinate 294,146,331 of CM021105.1, read as the reverse complement.
TAAGGCATTGAAATGAAAGTAGCCACCTCCATTTGCGTCCTCATCTCGAAGCCCGCCATGCTAAATGCGCCCAAGGAAGTTGGTGATTAGAAAAACGCCTAAGGCATAAGATGGAAGTTCCCCTAGTGAAATGCGCCCATGATAAAGTGAAAGCTTCCTAGGCAAAATGCGCCCACCTCCAAGAAAGGGAAAGGAAGTCTAAAAGCGCCTAAGGCATGAAGTGGAAGTAGGGACATGGAAATGCGCCCTCACATGAAAGCACATTACCTCATTTGCGCCCAAGGTTATAGAGGACTTTGAAAATTGTCTAAGTCACAAAATGAAAGTAGAAGGTGTTAAATGCGCCCACCTTGAGGAAGAGCCTTGAATTTTTTCTAAGGCATGAAAATGAGAGCAACCCCTAGCAAATGCGCCCTCACCTTAAGAGATTAATGAAAGCCTTGAAAATTTCCTAAGGCAACAAAAATGGAAGCATGCTAGTGAAAATGCGCCCAAGGATATTGGAGGCTAAAAAACGCCTAAGGCAAAAGTGGAAGTTGACATGCCTATTTGCGCCCTCAAGGTAAGTGGTGATGAAAATTCCTCTAAGTGTTGAAGATAGAAGTTGAGGGTATGAAATGCGCCCACTTCATGAAATCGAAATTTGCCTAGCTGAAATGTGCCTAAGTCAAAATAAGATTGAAAGTTGACATGCCTATTTGCGCCCTCAAGGTAAAAGGAAGGTGATGATTGGTAAAATGTCTAAGGCATGAAGATGAAAGTGCGACCTATGAAATGCGCCCAAAGGTGAGTGAAAGCATTGAAGAAAAATGCTAAGGCGTTGCAAATGGAAGCTCACCCTCTCTTCTGCGCCCATGAAAGGATGAGATTTTTTTTAAAAAAGGCATGGAGATTTTTTAATTAAATAAAATAAAATAAAATGCCAAAGGGAAATATACGCCTAAGGGAGGTGAAGATTTAAATTTTCTATCAAGTGTGTGATGTGAAGAATGTCTAAGGCATGGAGATTTAAAATTGAATAAGATGAAAAACGCCCAAGGAAAAAAAGGTGACTTGAATTTGTTCCTAAGTGTGGGAAAATAAAAAAATACCAAGGGTCAAGTGCGCCAGGAATGAAATGTTAGGATTTTCTTTTTTTTCCTAAGTGAAATAAATATTTCACTAGATAGAAATACACCCTTGGCATGAAGAGTTTGACAGACAATATGAAAATTTTCTAGACATTTAAACGGGGTTGATGACTTGATGAAGTATTTTCTAAGTGAAAATTAAATGAACCTGTTTAAAATGCACCCATGAGTTAACAGAGTTTAAAATTAATTTCCTAAGGGAAATTTTAAATATTTTCAGAAGAAATTCGTTTTGCCTAGATTATTTTCCTGACGGAAGTTAAATCTCAGAGGATGAGTTATTTCGAACAGGCAAGTGATTTTAAATCACCCGGAGTTGAATATTTTAAAGAGAAAATTTAAAATGTCTTAAGGCAAATTTTATGAAATCTAGGATTTAAATGACAGACATTTTAAAAAATTGGAAATGAATTTACAACTCCCACGAATTTTTCAAATCAAATTTATTTAAACACTGCGAGATTTTAAAGTGGGATTTTAAACCAAATCAAGTGATTTTTTTTTTTTTGTTGTTTAAATCACCAAGAGTTAACTGGCAGACCAAGAGGAAAAATTCGAATTTTTACAAGGAAGGAATCATTATTAATGGCAACTGCCATAATGACTAGCTGACGACTAGCCCACTACTGCGCTTGAATTAGAAGATTCCGAACGAAGAGAGTGGAGAATTGATGAGGGTGCTAAAAATAGCCCCAGCCTTACTTGGCAGGATTCTTCGAGAAGAATTATTTAAACAGTCTCTTCTCTCATTTCTCCTCACATTTTTTGAAGTTGCTGAAGAAGTTCTTGGGAGATTGAAATATTTTCTAAGTTGTTGAGGAGAGAAATTCCTTGAGAGTTTATTTTATTTCGGAGTGTTGAGTTGTTGAAAGTGCGAAGTGCTGGAGAAATTTTTATCTGCCGAGACTCTTTCTTTCGAAAGCTGAAAGAGTTGCTGCAATTTCGAAGTTGAAGGTTGAAGTTGTTTTCCGGAGTTGCTGGAAGATTTATTTGTTGAAGTTGCTGCAGAGTGTTGAGTTGCCGAAATTTATTATGTGCTGAAGATCTTATTCTCGGAGTGCTGAGGAAGTTTTTTTGGAGCTGCAAAAGAGTTGCTGCAGATTTTATTTATTTGAGCTGCTGAAAGTTAGTTGCTGAGAAGAAGTTGAAAGTTGCTGAGGTTGACAGAATTTGAGGAGAAAGATTTAATTTATTTTGTGCTGAGGAAATAACCACATTGCTGAAAGTTAGTGGTTGGTTGTGATTTTCTTCGCCAGTCAGAAGTGCAGTCGTTAAAAGCTTCTTTATAAGCTCGGAGTTTTTATACAGTACGAGGTTTGGAGTTAGTAATTATGCTGAAGAATTTTATTTTCACAGGCTAACTCCACGTTCGCAGTCGCCTCGGAGGCTATTTATTTTATTAAAAATCTGCAGCCTGGCTTATTGTTATTCTATTTTATTTTGCAGATGGCTGGAGCAAAGGATGTTGCTGGAACAAGCAGAGCCGCAGGCAGAGCTGCAAACACTGAAACAGCCAAGGCTAGCTCATCCCGGCAGGCAATGATTAAAAGGCTCGCCAAGTCATTTCTTCCAAAATCGGCAATTGTCTCCAAGCTGGCAGGGTTAAGTGACACCAACCTCGGGTCATTTAATCTAAATGCACTCAAGTCTAGGATGTACGGACTGGGAGGCCATCAACCATCAGTCACGGCACATAACATCATGAAGAGTGGTATCTATGCAGCCGCTGGTTTTCCACCAGCAATTCAGTGCCTGGAGCTAATTATGGAGTGTGCGAACCACTACAAGCCGAAGTGTAGAACCATTGTCTCGTCGGATGGCAAATTGCTTGCCAACTTCACGCCAAATGCCATCGGAGAGGCATTTGGGATTCCTACTGCCGAAAAGATGATATACAGATCAAAGGAGAGGGCGGATAAAATGTACTCCACCTCCTTCGAGAGGGTTGCTCGGGTCATCAACAGAGTTTGGATGCAAAAGCCAAAGCCCCCTCGCACTAGACTCCCAAAGCAGATAATTGCCAAAGATGTGAAACAGGAATACTGCGACTTGATGATGATGTTGAGCCGAATAAATGGGAGTGCACAAGCCTACTTCTTCGAGCCTTGGATGTTCTACTTCATCGAGATCATATTGGAGGGAAAGGAATGTGTTGACTGGGCAAGAATGATCAGTGATAACATAGATGAGCAGTTCAGGAGCCTGAGGGGGACGAAAACCTTTTACATGAGCTCGTATGTGATATATATGCTGGCAAGAATGACCAAGTATCGAGGGATTACATACAAGGAGCCAATAGGCTGTGCACCTGATCAGTTCAAAATCCATGAGGCCTGCACACAGTTGCATCTAGCTAACCCTGCCAGTTACAAACGGGCTAATGATGCATTCACAATGCACATCACGAGGACCCTTCAGCGGAGAACGCAGCAAAGAATATCCAAAGAGGCACAAGCATTGATCGAGGAATACGGATATTGGCTCATCCAATTTCCGAAATTCACTTACATTAGGCTGCAGGGGTTCACTTCGTATCCATACCGGCTACCGAGGTACCCCACCGATCACATTATAATGCTGGAAATATCTAGGCAGTTGATCGCCTATGATAAGATTCAAAAAAAGAAGAAGAAGGGTGGACTTGACTTTCCTATTGCCATGGGAAATTCCACTGAGGTGTGTCCCTCCTTGCAGGCAGCTCGAGAGGCAGAGGATGAGCTGCAATTCTATCATCTATCATATCACACAGGCAGACAGGATTTCGATCCTTACAGAAACATCCGAATGATACAGAACGTTGAGTACCGACACAAGGCCCACATTGAAGACTTTTGGGCAAATGCTGTTGATGAGGTTGAGATAAGGAAAAGGATGTTTTCCAGGCTTCCCCTCAAATTGATCAGGGAATGTGAGATCATTCCAGTTCCCGACCAGGTGGAAGAGGATGTCAACGTTATGCAACCCGACTATGGTTCAGTCAGGGATACTCCGGTCCCACCACCTGATTGGTTCGAGCCAGAAATCATGGACTTGGACACACTCTCTATTCCGATGTTGACTTTCACAAGGGCTTGGGTCGATAGACATGTATGCAGACTTAAGAGCAGATTGATCGCCCTTACTTATAGTTTGATGGGTGACCCAAGGCCGCTATCGGTGAGAAGGGGAAAACAGGTTGCTCAAACACCAGAAGCACAAGTAGAAGTACCAACCCAGCCGATACCGTTGAGGATGGAACAAGCATCACCTATGCACTCACAAACTCAGTCTTCGAGTTTGAGAGTGATTTCATTATTTGCTGATCAGAGGGCAGGATTGGGTGAAGAGCGGGAGCTTGAGGAGGTGGATCAACCCAACATCCGAGAATCAGATAGTATAAGCGTCAGTGCATCCAGGGCTGGCCGACAAGAGGAAGAAGAGGAAACAGTGGCTGACACTCGTTTCCAACAGATGTTGGACATGACATTGGAGGAAGAGGAAAACACAGAATAGGGGACCCAAGGGTCAGGAGATACGCAGCTCGTGGAAGATGATGAGCCCAAGCAGAACAGTGCGAGAAGAGAAGAAGTGCATGAGGTGGAGGCAACGAAGGAGCAACCCCTAGTCATTTGCAATCCGCAGCAGACGGTGCCGGATTGGCTTTCAGACAGAATGAGAAGAGAACCCGAGGATGATACAGATCCAGCCATCGAGATGGAGGAGTTCCTCAGGAGGATCAGTGCGCCACCAGAAAAGAAGAGGGCCAGGAAGTTTTCAAAGATCTCGACTGATGAGTCAGGCTCTCGCACGCTTCAGGTGGCTGTTCCGAGAGAGGATTGTGATCGAACCGAGGAGAGGCCTGAAAATTATGTGATCACCACCGTAGAGTGGGTTGTCCTACGGGAGCCCAAATTGTTGAGGAGTTCGATAACTCCTATCAGGCATTGAAGGATCAGTTGCTCCGCACGGAGGGGAAGTATAAGAAATTGAAGAAGGAGCACAAAACCTTGATAGGATATGTGCAGAGTCTAGCACGTCCAGGTGAACCAGCAAACCCAACAGTAGAACGTCCACCAGAGCTTCCGAGGGAGTTAGTTGTTGGCTTAGAGGATTTAAAGAAGATGGAAACGGAAGCGGACAAGTGGGTTAGCCATGTTCGTACTGAGACAAGGAAATTCATGGAGGACCTCGCCAATGCTTATCGGTAGGCCTCAAATATTTTGGCACGGATTGACATGGTGGATCAAGCCTGGGGCGATACCCGCATCTATCAGACGAAGACTGTACTTCGTTTGGGGGCTTTGATGCATATACCTCTACAAACTTTGGTGGATGGAGGTGTGATTCAGGATGGTGACAGGTATGATTTCACCAGTTGGTACTCCTCGGTGGTCACAGGCCGTGGATTTCACGATGCAGCAAGGGCAGATTCAGCCAGAGTGAGGAAAGCAATGGGCAACATCTTGGAGGGAGTCCTTAATACATTAGAAGCCATATTTGCTAGAAAGTTGGCCCCAGAGGAAATAACTGCTGATGGCTTGAAAGACAAACTGGCTCCATTCTTCTCAGTTGCGAGGTCGCTTGTCCTGGATGACTTTGAGAATGTCTCCACTTTCTCCAGTATAATCCAGAATACCCAGGACACCTTGGTGGCATGGAAGAAGTCTTACACTCGGCACGGTCAGATGGTAGCGGTCTTGGAGTTCCAGCTCAACCATATTCCACCGATTTCTGCCCAGGAGGTTGAGGCGGTATTGGCACGGTTGATCAAGTTTGCTATCCGGGAGAAGGCCAATGGGAACGCTCTCATGGATGAGGATCTTCTTGACGATGGTAGTGGGCATTAATTGCTCATTATGATTCCTGCAGGGGAGTGGAAAATATTCTGTGCATTCATTGCCCACTCCTCTCTGTGGCGGTTTTTAGGGCAGAAACCCTAATCAGGGCATAGGTGGCTCAATCTGAGCCCTTTATTGTAATCAGATCTGAACCGTCCACTGAATTGGACTAACTATAAAATGGGCATTCCCCCTCATTTGTAATCTATTAGATTAGACATTAGATCAAGAATTGAATCAGAGCGAGAGTAGAAGGCATATAGCTTTTAGCTTAGAAGTTAGCTTAGATTGAGGAGGAAAGGAAGTTTTCCCATTGAGGACTTTGTAAGAAGTTGTTGTGAACACTCTCATAATATAAAGATTTATCATTGTTTGGTGGTTCTATCTTCTATTGTGAGTAGCTAGCAAGGCTTGTTCGTCTTTCCAATTCAAGTGGATAGAGTAGAGTAGACTTTGTTTATGCAAGTAGTCGTTAATTGTGGAGTGTGGCGTTGTGATTTGAGCATATCTTCTTTCATCCATACCACTAGCGGGCTTACTGATGGTAAGTTCGCCTTGTGTGGTCAACTGGAGTATTGACACTTAACTTCAATTGTGGCTCATATGTCCGTATGCATCGTAGTGATGGTATGAACATGTTGTGTCATAATTTGAACACCTTTCTCATCCTTTGAAGATTGCACCAACCTTGTCAGAGTTGTCCGAAAGGAGACAAAGCAAAGTTTGGTTTGAAGAGTGTTTAAGTCGATCCTCGTCCTCCACCCTTTAGAAGTAGATTCGTGGAATTCCTATCCCTATCCCTTTAATTCAGTATTTCCCGGTTAATTTAGGAATCAGAGCAATATTGTCAAATCATTCATGTCCTGACTGCTTCACAAAATCGAACAACTACGTAAGTCCCCTTGGATACCCAGCATATACACATCAGCTAACTGAGTCTATTTGTGTTAAAGGAACCTTGGAGTTGAACGCATGAACTTTCATGCAATCTTAGCATGCAGAATATTTTGATCAAGAGAGAATAGAATGACCGTTGAGCATTTTTATTGTGTGTTGATGTCGTCATAAAAAGCACGTCAACAGGGCGCTTTTTCTCTTCAAAGTTACCTACTTTGCATTTCCCTCGTTCTGTATTGAATTTTCGTTTTCAGGCGTTTTACTCCTCCGTCGGACTGGATGGCTAGCTCATTGCGAAGCTATCGGGAAACTGAAGAAGTCATCTTGGTAGAAAATTTCACAAAAAGTTGAATACAGCTTCCATAACATAATGATGAACGCCCCTAGCTGAGAGTGGCGCTTTTTCAATCCAGACTTAGCCAATTTTACAGTATTTTTACCTCGTTGAAAATCTCCTCTGTCAAAAAGCATAATTTTCAACATCTTTCTTTGTGGAGCGTTCTTCTTTGAGTTTCAAGCTTAGATATTAACACCTGGTACTAGCCAACTGCCATTAATGACCTCAGAGGTCCTAACTTTTCTCCTGAAAAAGTTATAACTACCCACCAGCCTTAAACTGACTTCACCATTGTGATCGTGATGTGAAATAAGCCAATCAAAATTAATTTCAGCCAATTCTGACAAGTTCCTATTTTTTAGGGTTTCGGGCTAAAAATAGATTTCAAAAACCCTAATTTTCAAAATTTTCAAATTTTGCCAGTATCTTACTAGCATCACACTGACTAAAAGCCCATACTTTATTTGCCCAAAAATTGAGTTTTGACCCCACTTTTACGAGGTTTAGACCATTTTAAGCAAAATGCCTTAATGAATCAAAAATTTGGTTTGGTACAACACAATCGGCAGCTGTCTTGCACTTGTAAATACCCAACTCAAAAGGAAAGGTGAAAGTTGGCTTGTGTCGATTGCGAAGGAAAGTGTGAACCTCGTGCACTTGTCTCATAAACTCCATGAAAAGAACCTTGTCCGATGGGTACCTCGGTAGCATCAGAGGCTCTCCTGTATATCCATACACCCAGATATATGTGAAAGTAGGGAATTGGATGAACCAATCCGCCCAACTCTCCATTGCTGATTGTGCCTCTGAGGAAATTCTAACATGCATCTCATTGTCTAAATCTCTGACTGTCCTTATAAGAAAGTGATCATTCACTGCTCTAAAGTCTTGTTCAGCTTTCGAAAACTCCAACTAAGAGTAGTATTCGTGCACTCGCTGAATGCCCAAAACTCCATTGGTTTTCAATAGTTTAAAGCTGCCTTGAAATGCAACCAAGTAAACTAGAAAGGTCACCATGTGGAATTCGTGCATCTTCAGGAACTTTGTAATCTGTTGGTAAAGACACTCATTGATAAACATTGCCCAGTCAAAGGTTTCTTTCTTATCAATAACTCGAGAGATGACGTAGAACATCCATGGTCGGAAAATGTTGCGTTTTCTGAACCTGCTAACCGGTTGAGTAAAGTTATCAAAATGGCGATCTCATCCTTGAACTCACCATGTCCAATTTTCTTCGGCATGTTGGTTTTCTAAGCTTTTAACCATCGCTGAGCTACTTTCTTCTACGATCTGTCCTTGTCCTCCTCCCATATTCCGTCACAATCTGGAATGGATACTGCAAAATGATCTAAGTGTGAAGGAATAGAAAAGCATTTTTCTACATCCCTTGGTTTGAGGCTACAAACGACCCTTCCATCTGTCGACGTGATTTGTCTAGTAGACGAGTCATAATGCTTGACACAAGCAAATATGAACTCGAGGTCAAAGACTGAGATGGGAATGGATGCTGCTGCAAGTATCCCTGAACGCTCAAGGTTCCTGATTGTAGTATTGTTGGTACCCTCTAATGTATTTAGATTGATGACGGGATAAACATGACTCAAGTCAGTGTTAGTAGTTTTCAGAAAATTATGAAGAAAGACCTGTTTGGCCTTATAATCTATGGGATTGTACTGCATTCTAAAAAACTAGATTTTTGACTGTAAAGTCGGGTATGTTCGGACAACTTTGGAAAACGCTGAAAAAGTTCGGGGATAGGCTAAAAATAGCAAGTGGAAGGGAATTTTTCATTTTTCTGAGATATGGGTTTTGTGCAAAATCAAATTCTAATACAACCCAAATTGTCAGAATTGCGAAAAAATGTGATTTAGGCTTGCATGCAAAAGGTTTTCGATTGAGATTTGAACTGGCAATTAGGGGCAATTTTTCCTGCGAAAATTTGGAACATGGGTTTTGTGTAGAATCGAATCCTAAGACAACCCAGATCGACGGATTTGCGAAAAAACGTGGTTTAGGCCCACATGCAAAGAAAATTATGGAAAAAAGCATAGTGCCCTAGAAAAGAGGCAGCGGGGCAATTTTCACAAAATAATCTAAGACATGGGTATTGTCGTTGATGCTGAAATACTCAAACCCAGATGATGCTTTTATGAAATATTTGTCGTTTTATTTGACATGCGAAGAATACTTAAGACGAGAATAGAGGAAAATGAGACAGAAGAATAAAAGTTTTCATTTGTTTGTTTTCTCTCTTCTTCTGTAGAAATTCGCCTATGCTTGGAGTAGATCTGATGAAACCTGCATGCAAATGGAAAAAGAAGTCTGAAATATTTTTCTCCCGAACACTTTGAATTTGTTGCTACGAAGAACATTGAAATCTGACACCTGTAGCACCTTCAGATCACTTTCATGCTCAAGAAAAGACGTTTTTCTCAAACTCAAATGAAGAATAATGGACGCCACAAGCAAAATATATAAGAAAATATCTTCTAAGGCGTATTGAATGCATGCTAAGTCTTGGAAAATGCGTTTGAAGTCTATCTGAGCCTTCAAAACTCACGCATGGCCTATAATTGGCTTTAAAAACAGTTAACTGAAAGAAGAACAAACCCTAATTAGGGTGCCACCTTGAGAAGTTCAATTAACAGATGCATGAAAACTAATTTTAGTCAGTTACAAACTAAAAATAGGCTCTAGAAGAAGTCGACTTGGAAAGAGCTGAACTGAAGATCAATTTTCAGTTAGCTGCTTCACCTCTCATGCGTACTTCTATTCTTGACTTCAAAAGTCAACCTTTGACTTTAGGCATTTTTCCATACTTGGATATTTTTTTGAAAATTTGAATCTAAAACCTCATTGGAAATCACGTTTGACCACTGATTTTGATTGACTGCCATGTCGGATCAACTGGCTGACAGTTTCGTTGAAGAGCAGGACCAAATCTGACAAAAAGGCTCCTTGAAGTGACAACCCAAAATTCATCAATTTGAGGCCTCAAAAAGATGGGTGCCGCTAGCCTCCAGGGGTGCTTTTTGACCTCAATTAGAATATTTTCAGGCATTTTCCATCATTTTCATTGAGAATTTGACCTTATTTCACTTTGCATTTTCAAGAGGCCGGCAAAACTTCAAAACGTGCTAACTGACTCACTGCGGAGCAGACTGAATTCTGAGCAAGAGCTCTTGGGAGAGACATCGCGTAAAAACATCATCTGACCTTCCTAAAACATGGGCGCCACTGGCCTCCAGGGGCGCTTTTCCCAACCAGTGTTAGCCATTTTCACAACTAGCTAAAATCCACTAATCTTTTGGCTACAGACTGCTGAGACATCCTCTGACCCGGCTGAGATAGGCAACGTAAAGCTGGAGTTGACACGGACAGGATGAGCATTTGAAATCATCAAATAGACTGAATCCAAGGCTCCAAAACCTTGGGTGCCCCTGGCCTCCAGGGGTGCTTTTGACATTTCTAGATAGTTATGATCAAGTCTGGAACCTCAAGTTTGACCTTTGACCACGACAACATGACAACTCTGAATCACCTGCTGACAGATGCGTTATGAAGCTGGATCAAGACGAAAACAGACCTCCTAGGTGTCACTTGATCAAAAAACTTCATCTGGAGCTCCAAAAAGATGGGCACCCCTGGCTGAGAGGCGCGCTTTTTCACTCCAGACTTGGTCAATTTTCAATTTCCCTCATTTTGCGTTCAATCTCTAGTTTCAGGTGATATACTAATCTGTCAGACTGGCTGGCTGGCTCATCGTGAAGCTAACAGGAATCCGGAGAAGACATCTTGGAAGAGACAAGTCACAAAAAGTTGCTTTAGGCCTCTAGAATGATGGGCGCCCCTAGCTCAGAGTTGCACTTTCTCACTCTAGACTTAGTCAATTTTACAATATCTTCACTTCGTTGAAAAACCCTCCGAGAAGAAATAACTTTTCGGACAAAACTTGCTAAAGAAACATCATTGAAGCATTTTTGAGCTTAGCTTTCGACACTTGGCACCTGGCCATCTGCCATTGATGAGTTCAGAAAACCTAACTTCTCACTCGAGAAAACGAAAACTACCCACCAGGCTTAAATTGAGTTTTAATTGAATCTGACTTCACCATTGTGATCTTGAAGCAAAATAAGCCAATCAAAACAAATTTCAGCCAATTTTGACAAGTTTCAATTTTTAGGGTTTTTGACCTAAAAATAGGGGTCCAGAAACCCTAATTTTCAATTTTTTCAAATTTTGCCAGTATCTTTGTGGCATCACACTGACTCAAAGCCCATACTTGAATTTCCCAAAAACTGCATTTTGACATCATTTTAACAAGGTTTAAACCATTTTAAGCAAAATGCCTTAATGAAGCAAAAAATTTGGTTTGGGTACAACAATCATCTTTTGTTTTTAGTAGCTTAGGAGTAGTGTAGGTTTTCACTATGATCCCATGATCCATTAATAGAACTAATGTCTAATCTTATGCAAGCTAGAATAGATAAATTATTAGAGAATCATTATTGTATTTCTTCCCTCTTAAATATGGGTATGCATGGTTGAGTGGAGTTAATGACAGGGATACACAAATTGATATATGATATGGTGCATGCACAAGTAACAAGAGAGTGTATTATCTGCTTATAAGAAGCCTTATAGGTCTGTATGCAGCCAGTGTTGGCATGAACATAGTGACAACCTTTAGGGTTGCATAGCACTTTGGGTGTGGCTGCTTAAGGGCCTTATGCCTAGTTTTTTGTTTCTCTTTAATTGTCCCATTTTAGAGACTTCAAGCAATCCCCTCCTTGGTTCAGCAGATGCCTAAAGATGAGGGTATGTTTACCCAAACACAAGAATTGGTCCATTCATGCCACTGTCTTATCATAAGTATCAACACCTCAGCCCTTGATAACATTCGCTGGCCTTATTTTTTGGTGTTGCCTGTAATATATATGGACTTTCATGTTTGAGAACCAACAGGGTCTAAATTCTATTGAATTGGATCACAAGAAGGCATAGCAAGATAACCCTACCTTTGGCCACTAGCCTCATGGACAAGTCACACACCGATAGGCTTGTTCTTCTTGTTCAGGTGAGCAATCTGCAAGGTTTTATGGTGTGGGACTGAATGTTTTTAATAAGCATATTGAATTCCTCTGAAGCTCAAAGTATTTCAATATCATTTTAGGCATTTCTTTCTTGCATTGGTACATGCTCTTTATTTGGTTTAGGACATGGTATCAGTACATTTTTCTTGTGTCAGGATTGAGCAAATGAAATATTGCATTTCCAAATTCATCAGTTAATGGAGAGGACCATAAGAGAAATGGTTGCAACCAACATCCTCGAGCTTGAGAAATTGTTATTCCAGCCTCATTGTTGCCAGCCATGTCCATAAAACTGTGTTCTTTTGTTTTATCATTTTCTCTCACCCCAGGCAACACAATGGAATTGTGCCGTTTATTCTTCAAATTTACTTGAGAAAATTCTAGACTTCATTTGCACTTAATGCAATTTGTAAAAGAGAATTAAGCAAAAACCACATCAAGGCAAAGAACACAGAGATGAACAGAAAACCAGGGCCAATATAAAAAGGGTAAATCTTCAAGACAACAGGTCACCACCCTGTGGAAAAAATAAAATGAAAGTTAGCAAGCCAAGCTAATAGAAAGGAAAAATAGAAGGATTAAATCCTATCAACACTCAGAAAGGACATAACCTGAAATCAATAGTAAATGTTGTAGATTCAGAGACAAACAACACAGGTAAATGAAAGAACAAAATGAAGCTCACACTAGGTAAAACAAAACAATAGAGAGGTATTGAGAATGTTACTTGTAATGGCATGTTTGTTCTTAATCCAGAGAAACTCAAAGAACTAAATTAATGGAGACTAGTCTGAATAACAAAAGTCATAAAAAGATGAGTAACCTCATCCAAACAGTTGTGAAAATCAAACCAAAAAATCCTAGAGTATTTTTGGAAGCTTTCACGTCCCAGTAACAAATTCCATGTAAAGTTGTCACTCAAGAATGTTAAAGTTGAGTTGCTTGAGTCACATGCACCATTTTTTGTCCTTTGCCTACATGTCAGGGTGTATAGAAAGCTTTTATCCTTCATGCTATTTCTCTTACCATTATGAAAATTGTTTCAAATTGTAATCTGACTATTGTAGCTGGTGGAATGTATATGCTATGGATTAGTATCAAAGCTCATCAACATATTATTTGGTTTTCTATTAAAATTTGCATTTTTTCATGACAGGGAAGGCAAACAAAAGGAGAAATTCTCTTGAAGCTTCATCATTGGATTCAAAAATGTAAGTTTAAATGGTGCTTTATATGATTTTGTCTCTTTATCTCCATTTTCTAGTAACTTATTTGTTGGGTTTGTATCTTTGCTATTAGTGTCTTTTTTGCCTTACAATTATCCTATTGGTTTTAGGTGTTATAACTTCTAGTTGCATGGATAGAGAAATTTGATATGATATTTTGAGGCTTGTATGGTATTATGTGCACTAATTGAAGGGTTATTTTATGAGTTATACTTGGTTTACAATAGTATTTACTTTGCATTATCTTAATTGTGTGTATGTTTGGCATATAGACATAAGGACAAGAGAGAAAATGACCTAATCTGTAAATAACATAGTTGCCAAGTGACCGGTACCGATACTGGCATGGGACACCGGTACTAGTATGTCTATTTTTGAAAAATAGGAGACATAGGTACTCGGAGATACCATTTTTAAATTTTTTTAATTTAATTTAATAATTTATAAATTTGCTACATTAAAACAAAAATATCATGACATTGAACTTTCAAAAGAACATTGTTAAAGTTTAACATTAAATTTAAAGCTTAAACACACAAATGTCAAAGTGTCAAAGAGTTCATAATACATATTTGATATTACATATTGAAATCATATTGTGAGAAGGGGATCTTGCATTAATTGGAAATCAAGCTAACTGAAAATAAACACCTTCCACTTTCTGATCACCCATATCCCAATGTGGGCAAGGTGAGAGCATACGGTGGTAAGGCTTTTAATACATGCTTCTAAACAAACCACTTCTTTAGTGGGGTGAGTATGTAAATCAAGTGCATGAAATGAACCATCCACTTATTCAGTAGGAATTACAACAAAACAAAGCACTTGGTGGCAAGCCGACCAATCAAGAGAGATCCTCCGGTTATTCAACAGGTATGACATAAAAGTAAAGAAAGCTCAATCACTTATTTAGTGAGAGCGCCACTTATTTAGTGGGGTAATTAATGACATGAAAATATGAAAGCTCAATCGCTTATTCAGTGAGAGCACCACTTATTCAATGGGGTAAGTAGCAAAATAAGTACAAGAGAAACTCATCAATGGTACTACCAAAGGTGTTACAATGAGCTCATCATTAAATGTTCCAGAATAACACAAGCTGTTTTTATACTATGAAAGAAACGAGAACTTTAAAGCACAACTCCCCACAATGATGTCTCAGCATGAATATAAACAATTCCCCAACAAGAATAGCAATGATGCCTCAGTGATAGGGCCTCTGGAGGGTGGTAAAGGGTCTGATATACTGCTGCAACAGGTCTGATATGACTGGACAGCAGACTGAAAACTTCAATCAGCAAGCAAGAGTTGATCAAAACTTCATTCTCTGAACACCAAAACACCCCCAAGTGTCATAAAATCATCAACCAAGGCTTGGAGAGGCCTAGGCGCCAATGTGAAGGCAAACTTTGCAGCCAAAGGTGAATGAACAGCAACCTCACACAATGCATCAACAGCCCCAAATGGTACGACCCAGCTAGAGGGGTGACCAGCTCTAGAAAATTGGATACTTCACCAAAAAATCTGCTGACTTGTGAAAAGGGGTGCTCAAAGCCTAAGAAAAGATTGCACCAGTACCCAAAAGAAGGTCTCCAACACTCCAACCCACGTGAGCAAATATGTGGTACCGCTAGGGTAGAAAATGGAGACCAGCAACAACAAGAAATCTGAAAATCACTTCCAAAAAGCTTCCAAAATGCTGCAAGAAGAGTTAACACACCAAAACATAGCTAGAAGACATCAAACAATCCATAATCGAAAACAAACTGAAAATCTTTCACCAATAACTCCAATGGTGACTCTTGCAATGAAGCCACTCCGATGTCCAGCTAGGGAGTATCTCCCAACTTCGAAACTAGAGCAACTTTGAAGGTTTTCATCTCCAAAGCCCTTGAGGGATTCAATCCTCACTTCGACAACATTTCGTTATCATCAATCAACATAACCAAATGAGAGAAAATGAGGGAGTATATATAACCTTCGAGATCCATAAGTTTGAATTCCTTTTCTGTCATGTCCCCAAAGTCGTAACACCAAAATACAAAGTACTGAAATGCTAAATTAACATCAAGAATATAAATATAAAGAAATACAATTTAAAATATCATTATGATTATAATTATCACCGATAATATTATAATAGTCAAATGTAAAATATAAATATTAACATAATAATATAATATTATGACTATTCAAATATAAATAAAAACACAAGATAATATTATAGTCATAATTATTATACATAACGTTATAAATATTAAGTATAAATACTAAACAAATTAAATATAGTCATTACATATATTAAGATAAATTCTCAGGTTGATTCGAGTCATCCTACTGTGCATATCGAAGGGATTGACTTCCAATATATAGCAATTATTCTCCCACCGAGTATGGACTTTATCAGGATTTGATTAGAAGCTCCTCACCACCGCCACATTTGTCTTCAACTATCAGGCACATATAATGTGGCGATGAATAAATAATAAGAGTCTGTCGTCCTCACCAACTTCGCTTATCTCTACCAAAACTCATACTAAGGGTAACGCATGGCTCTGAGGTTCTAAACAGATCCTATTATGATATGACCATTCTCTATTCAGTGCACTAGTCCATGATTATACTTTACCGTTGCATAGAGATTATCAGGCCTATGCTCTATGAATATAATTAAATTGTCACCTTCCCTTTTTGCCGTCACGATTATATATAAGCCTTGGGAATTTTGAAGCAGATATGGGATACTATTTGAGGCCTCGATCAGCATGAATGCTTGTAGGCAGAAGTAACATGCCGTCCTTGAATAGTCAGGGGTTTTTCCATGCCATATGCCACGATTATGATTGAAGGGAAGCGATTAGGCTTAACCAAGGGGTGCGATTAACCTTGAAGGGTCAACTAATAAAGAAAAGACATCACCTTTCAGCGGGGGTATCTTCGACCATGAAGATATAAAATTTAATTAGAAGAAAAGAGCAGGGGGATCATTGAATAGTGGAGATATATAGGTGGAAAAGCAGTGTACATAATTACAGATTAAATATATTAAAAGTAAACCATTTCTAAGTAGTATATACGTATATATAACTGATTTCGTAATCTAGCAAGCATTAGTCTTTGGAAGTAATCCTTAATAGGATTGAGAGTTTAGCATTGAGATTATTGGCTTCGAATCCATTGAATATTTTAATTTTGAAGACTAAGAGACAAACTTTAAGAAAATTTCATAAAGGGACATTGCAATCTTCCATAAGCATAGAAATAGAGAAAGCGAAGGTCGATTAGGGAGAGCATCGAGAGAGGAAGAGAAAAGGCAAGTAAGAAATTGGAGACAACCTAGAGAAACACAACAACTTAGGTGAAACTCTCACTAGCATTAATATTTGGCCTTTTTCAAATATAAGAACATAAAGATCATAGATGAATAACATCAAATGCATTAAGATCAGTTTCCTGCAAATAATGTCCTGCATAACCGATCTGTTTAGTTCTAGCTTGCACTTAATCTCTGAATGCTTCTATCAAATATGCCTGAGCATGCAAACTTTATGTACAGCCTAGCATAATCTGATTATTGAGGTTGCTGCATTTTAGAAGTAGCCAGTCCTAATTTCAGTATAGATTAAAGTGTCCTCTTTTAAAATGCATTTAACCTGGATGCTATTTATATATATTAGTAGGAAGGACTAACCATGGTAGGTATAGACTATTTCTACTTTAATTTGGAATTGCATAGATATGTTAGATATTGCTGAAACTGTTTATTGATGTAATAATCTCTTGATTTTATCATAATGATAATTATTCAAGGAAATGATGTTAATATGAACTTAAAGATCCATTGATAAATGAAAAAATATTTGGTCATTTAAAAGATTTTCTTCTTTGTGTTTGCAAGCTTACTGGGGAGGAAAGGCTTAAGGGAAGTGGTGCCTTAAAACCCCACTTAAGATTTCGCCTCCGGAACCCAAGGCAAGGATGGGCCATGGAGGGGTGGGGGTCCCACTTAAGAATCTGTCGAGGCCATGGAGGGGTGGTAGGCCTAGACCACTTATCTTCTCCCTTGGCTTTCCCTAGTAGGTTAAGTGTCTTTCGAGGTGATGAAATGGGTGGAGAAAGCAGGTACTAAGTCGCTAAGAAGGGAGGATTGTGGTACACAACCTCTTGGGCTTGGCAAAGGACTTCAGGGCAGATCCACCCATGCCACTCCTCATATGTCTACATAGTTGCATTTATGATTATGTTTATATTTGATATCTGGATATTAATGCTAACAAACATGTGAATATATATGGAAATGTTGTTCATATGATGAATGTAGATTTCAATCCGAGATTACTTCATTAAAGAGAACATTCATTTGAAAAAGAAACCCTAAACCTAATCAACAAGTGAATTCTAGGGCAAAGCAGAACAAGGGACATTACATTTTCCCTCCAAAAGGGGACACTACACTTGGGAGAATAAAATACTTCATTAAAAATCACTTAAAACCCTCTATCTTGGTGTCCACTATAGTTACGTTTTAATTTTGTTTTTTAAAACAACTTAGGTTGTCCATGCTAGGCGTGGGGGTCCAAGGGGCCTTTTTTAACTTTATGAAATTAACTTAAGTTGCAAATATTTCCTTTTTCGAACTCCAAGACTGTTGAAGCACAAACTATCAAAAGTACCAAGATACCAACAATTGAAGTTGCTACCATTGCCAGAAATAGAAACCCTGCATTGAACTGCTGCCAAGACCACTGCTAGAAATAGAACTTACTAAAAATAACACACTTCTAAAAATAGTAAGTGTGTCCAAACTCAAAATAAGCAGATTTTGAGATGTAGTTGTGACTTACTAAAAATAGTAAGTATTAAAAATAGACACTGCTAAAAATAGCAGTGACTTCCCACCAAGGATCCTAGGAAACCCAGAAAGACCTAGAAAACTCTTTGGCAAAGCCTTGTAATAGCCTCTTGAAAAGAAGACAAGAAACCTTCAAGAATATTGGAAACTCTAGAAATGCCTCTGAGTAGCCTACGAGACTCCGAAAATAGGCTAACAGACATTGAAAAGCTTAGGTCTAAAAAGGGGACATTACAATCCTCCCTTCCCAAAGATTGCTTGTCCTCAAGCAATACCACCACAACTCCAAAAACAATAAACCAATCCACATAAAACCAAGTAAGATCTCGGGGTCCCATGTCCATCTCAAAAAGGAACCACCATGCCAATGCTACACCACCTTGATCACGACTATAAATCCATCGTGCCAAATTTGCACTATCCTCTCCTGTAATCCTAAAATGTTACTATTCTCGAAACTCAATCGAGAATTACCCAAGTGACCAAAAATCTATACCATGAAATGCCTCCCACCAAAGCATCTCAGAGAAGTCCATAATTGCAATCCCATTGCCTAACACGATCTTGGGCAATAGCTAGGAATGTCTTCTCAACCCAAAACCATACTCCTCAGCATATCTCCTCATGGTGTCAAGCAGAGCCACAACTGCAAATGTGACTCCCTCCAATCTTCTTGCTAAAAGGGAAGCAATCCTTAGCAAAAGTTCAACCAACTCATCATCACAATACCACACACAACCATGAAGACTTCTGAAAACTCCGACTGTTCCAACTCCAAGAGTCTCTGAATGATCAACCAAAGCATGTGGAGATTCGTTGTCTTGGACCAACACTGTGAGTAAACTATCATAGTTTGCATCACAAACCTTCGTAAGATGAACTCTCAGAGTTTGGAAGGTTTGAAGAAACAAATAGTCACTGTTGTTCAAAGCTGGGATCAACAAGGTACAATCAAATTTATGCGCTCTACACTAGGGATAACAACAGTGCCAAAGGAATTCCCAAGTATAAGCATGTGAGATGACCATTGTGTTGCACCCAAACAACTCGTAATTGGTTGGAAAACACTTCAAAGCAATCTCCAACTGAAACTCTTTACTTCCTTGACAAGGAATAATGTGCCAACTCTCTTGAATGAGAGCAACCCAAAATGTAAGGTGGCTGTCCTGCAACCAAACAACAAGCTCAAGATTGAAAATCTGACCCACTCCTTGCAAAGGAACACTACCAAGAGTAACCATCCGTTCATTTCTCCAACCCTTAGTTAAAATCTCTCTCCAATCCATTTGTTGATGAACAATTGGAACCACCAAATGGCTGGTAAGGAAGGGAACAACACCATAAATTCTGAAATTTTGATTCTTATCCCTCCAAGGATCTTTCTTACCATACCCAATAAGATCTGCCAATCCTTGTTGAGGACCCCAAGCATGGATATCCAACAAAGAATGACCTCCAACATACCTAGGAAGATGCACATCATAACTCCAAGTGCCATTCATAACATCCTGCTCACCATGGAAGTTTGTGACTTATTTGGTAATCTCTTGCAACCCATCCATAAAAGCATCAACAACTATGGAGCATGGAGCAATTGTTGTCTTGAAACCCAACCCCTAGAAAGAATTAGTATAAGATAAAACATCTCTCAACCCAAAGGATGGATTGTCAAACATGTAGATATCATGTTTTGGTCCTTCTTTCTCTAGAACTTCATAAGTAACAAGCTTGAAACATCCTTTCCTTGCTAATGTAATGAAATTTCCAGCAGCTACCAAACCATGTTTTGATAACACCTTAATGTCAAAGATGTTGAAGTCACCGTGATCCAACACTTCCCATGTGGAAACATCATCCTCAACCCCACTTATGCATTCATTATCAAGCACCCTTGGAAGATTACCAATCACAAATTTTGACACGTCCTTATGATTTGATCTCAAATCATCAATAAGCCGGAAACCACACCCTATCTCATGCTTGGAAACTTCACCAGATGTTTCATCTTCCATCACAAAGAGTGGATTATCATAAATTGACTTTGCACCCACTTCAAAGAGAGGATTATCAAGAATTTGAAAGTCATCCCTTTCTTCTTGCTCAAATGAAATATTCCGAGCCAAATTTTTTCCTTTTTTCAATTTACAAATTACAATCAATGCACTCGTTAAGGTTAGCAGCTAAACCAAAACGATGCCGAAGCAACTCTAACCAGAATGTACACCAGGATCCCGATGTGGGCAAGGTGTGAGCATTGGTCAGAGGATCTTAATCAAAATGCTTATGCAAGAACTCTAACCAAGAATGGCGCCGATGATGGCGAGCATATGGTCAGAGGGTCTTCTACACTAAGTACTGAAAAGGAACTCGACACCAAGTATGTGCTACCCAATCCAGTATGGAGTTGAGGCGACCATATGGCGGAGTATTACAAATTACAATGCTTGAGAGAAATAACTGAAATGCTGAAAGCACTCAACACCCAGAATGTGCTTTCTAATCCAGAGTGGAAAAGTAGCTACCATAGGGCGGAGGAAAATTGAATACAATAGCAAATACTGAGCGTAAAGCTGAACATTACAAACTATGATGAGCGAGAATAATTATACTGTCAGTACTACTGCCAGTTTACAATATGAAGGATAATATCTTGCTAGAAATGTGAATCAACATATAAATCAAGCTGCAATAATATGTATTGAACTTCCTTTACTGAATAATAAAGATTAGACCTGAAAGTGCACTGAACAGACCAACCTCTAATTCTGATTTATGACAGTCCAGATTTCTGTGTGCACGAACAACAGCCTTGTATTTCACAAATCCACTCACAACTTGCTCAAAACTTAGCCAAATTCCACCAAACGAATTGCAGTATGATCGTACTATGATGGCGATCAACTGAGAACACTGAAACTCACTCAAATGACCAATTATTTAATGCACGAAATTCAAGGCAGATCTGAACAGTACGGCCCAGCAAGAGGGCGACTTTGCATTTAAAAATTGAAGACTCTTCTAAAAATTCTATAACTTAGGACAAAGGGGCGCCTAGCCAAGACAGAGAGAATGGAACAATACCCAGAAGCAATATTTTTGTATTTTTTGATTTACGAGTAAAAACACAAATCTGCTGTAGCTAAAATGCAAGTTTGGAGAATCTCTAATATGCAAAAATCAGAAACTAGAGAGTCACAATGCTGATTACAATGCACAAATCCCAATGAAACTCACAAAACTATACTAATTCACCACTAGTTGCTGTGTTGCAAGCAAGAAGCAATGCCAGAGCTAGGAGGCCTTCATTCCTCGAAGCAATCCAATACCATTTCGGCAGAGTAACAATACTGTAGACAAAAGATGATGAATTGAGGATCAAAGTCTTCCTTTTATAATTTTTGGTTGACTCTTCTCAAAACCCTAACCTTCTCTTAAGAGTCAAACCCTAATCCTTCAACCAATGGCGTCCTTTCCTTCTAGCTGCAATTTTGACTTTTAATTATTAAATTATTCCTTCATTGAAGATGGCGTCCACTTTTGCTTGGGGAATAAATCTTTTAATAAGAAATATAATCAATTCCTGTAATGAGGCGCCCACCCATAAAGAACCTCTTTTAAAAACAACTTAAAGTAAAGTTGCTAGGCCAAGGGTCAATGTTAAAATATAACATTAAACATAACTTCTTCAAAATAATTCAGCTTATCACCTCAAACTGCATCCCGAGTCTAGAATCTGAATATGCCAATTGAATCAGCTAAAGAGGAAAGTCAACTGCCTGAGACCAACCTGTTTATTGCCCGAAATAGAATTTACTAAAAATAGTAAATTCTTGAAGATGCTCAGAATGCCCAGAAGAACATACCACTGCGAAGCTCTCTGAAAACCCAGAAAGAATCTACCATTGAAACAACCAACTCCGAGCAAGAACTTCCATCAAAATAGGAAACCCTAATTTTACCTTCCGACTAGCCTACGGGTCTCCGGAATAGGCCAACGGTAACTGAAAAGATCAGGCTTGAGACGGGGACATTACAGTCCGCCCTCCCCAAGATTGCTTGTCCTCAAGCAATTGCAAACCTGGATGCTGCAGAACATCATCACTCTCCCAAGTTGCATCCTCCATAGGCAAATCTTTCCACTTCACCAAGTATTCTCTGATTGTTCTTTTCCTCAAAGAACGTTCTCTGAAATCAAGTATCTCCTCTGGAATTAGAACCAACTGTCCTTCTTCATCCAAAGGTGGCAACTGTGATGAAGCAACCACATTATGTCCAAGTGCCTTCTTGAGGCGAGACACGTGGAAGACATTGTGTACTCTGCTATCAGAAGGTAGCTCCAACTCATAAGCTACTGCTCCAACTTTTCTGATGACCCTGAATGGCCCATAGAAGTGAGGTTTGAGCTTCTCAGCTCCACTCTTCTTGAGAGTAGACTGTCTGCAAAGCTGTAATCGGAGATAAACCATATCCCCAACCTCGAAAGAACGCTCAACACGCCTCTGATCAGCATACATCTTCTGCTGATTCTGTGCAATCTGCAGATTATTCTTCAATGATTTCATGATGTCTTGACTTTACTGCAAGAAGTCCTTGGCTTGAGGTGCTTTGCTATCACCAAACACCAAATCGGCAAAGCTAGGTGCTTCATACCCATAGAGAGCCAAGAAAGGAGACATCTTAATTGACATATGAAAGGAAGAATTATAACAGTACTCCCCTATGTGAAGCCACTTAACCCACGCTCTTTGCTGCTCCGACACATAGTTTCTCAAGTAGCCTTCCAACCACTTGTTCACTATTTCAGTCTGTCCATCTGTTTGGGGGTGATAACTAGTGCTTGGAGTGAGTACAGTACCACTCATTCTGAAAACCTCTTGCCAAAAAGTACTTAGGAACTTGCTATCCCTATCACTCACAATGTTCTTTGGCAACCCATGTAGCCTAAACACCTCGTGAAAAAATAGATCTGCAACTTGGGCTATGGAAAAAGAGCTGGCAATGGCGAAGAAATGAGCAAATTTGGTTAGCCTATCCACTACCACATAGATACAATCCTTCCCTTGGGCCTTGGGTAACCCTGTGATGAAATCCATCGAGATGCTTTCCCATTTTTGATTGGGAATAGGAAGTGGTTGCAACAAACCAGTTGGTAGTGTATGCTCATTCTTGTTCATCTGACAAACAGGACACTCCTGAATGTAGCATTGTACTTCTCCTTTCAATCCTTTCCAAGAAAATCTTTCTCGGATCTGCCTATATGTCTTAAAAAATCCTTGGTGACCAGCAAGCGGAATGTCATGAAATGTCAATAGAATCTTCTTCTTAAGTTTAGAATCAGCCACTAGAAAGAGTCTCCCCTTATAGTGTATCAACCCCTCAACCACCTTGTACCTTTCATCATGAAAAGTACCCTCAATAATGTTGGTTGCAAACTGATTTTTGGCATAATCAGCAAGCAACATGTCCCTCCAATCCGCAGTAAGCTCACACAATGAGCTAAGATGGGGTCTCCTTGACAGAGCATCGGCCACAACATTATTTTTCCCTTTGACATACTCAATGTCAAAGTCGTAAGCTTGAAGCTTACTCACCCACTTTTGTTGCCTCTTGTTCAGATCCTTCTGATGCATGAAGTGTTTGAGGCTATTGTGATAAGTCTTGACCACAAACTTGTTTCCCACCAAGTACTGCCTGAACTTGGCTAATGCATGCATAATGGCAAGCATTTCCTTGTCATAAATAGAGTATGTTCTTTCAACACCCCTCAGTTTTCTGCTCTCAAATACAATAGGATGTTTGTCTTGCATTAAGACAGCCCCAACTCCTTCACCGGATGCATCACATTGTAGCTTGAAAGGCTTGGAAAAATACGGGATAGCCAGAACCGGACAAGAACTCATGATCCTCTTAAACTTGTCAAAACAGTTTGAGCCTTTTTTGACCAACAAAAAGCTCCTTTTTTGGTGAGATCAGTAAGAGGAGCAACATTCTGTGAGTAACCTTTTACAAACCTCCGATAAAAACCACAAAGACCCAAAAAACCTTTCAACTGAGTCAAGTTTTCAGGGGGTGGCCAATCAACTACTGCCTTGATCTTTTCAGGATCCACCTTCACTCCCTCAACACTGATTATGTGGCCAAGGTACAGTAACTCCTCCATTCCAAATTCACATTTGGATGCTTTTGCAAACAAGCTCTCCGATTCCAGGATGCTAAGCACTTCCTCCAAGTGCTTGAGATGATCCTCCCAGGTCTTACTAAAAATCAAAATGTCATCGAAGAATATTAACACAAACCTTCTCAACTGCTTCTGAAAAACTCGGTTCATACATGACTAGAAGGTAGCAGGAGCATTAGTCAACCCAAATGGCATGACTAGAAACTCAAAGTGGCCATAGTGGCATCTGAAAGCTATCTTCTCAACATCAGATCCCCTCATTCTAATCTGGTGGTAGCCCGATCTCAAATCGATCTTCGAAAAGAACTTGGCTCCATGTAGCTCATCAATGAGCTCATCTATCCGTGGAATGGGGTATCAGTTTTTGATGGTGCTTTGATTCAAAGCACGATAGTCCACACACATGCACATGGTACCATCCTTCTTCTTCACAAGAACCACTGCTGAAGCAAAGGGGCTCTTGCTTGGGCGAATGAAACCCATCTCCAAGAGTTCCTGAATATTTTTCTCAATATCATCCTTGTGCTTCTTAGGGTACCGATATGGAGTTGTAATAATTGGTTGAGCTCCTTCCTTGAGCTCTATGATATGCTCCAAACCCCTTTCAGGTGGTGGTCCAGGAGGTAAATCAGCAAATACTTTGCTCTTCTTTGTGAGTAAAGACTGCACATCAGGGGGATAGTCTCTCTTAGTGTCAACCGGACTAGCAGGAAGGATCATACATTCTGCAGCCCACTCAACTTGATCATGACGAACCAGCCTTGCCATTCTCTTGAATGACACAACCCGAGGACCCCCATTGGACATTCCTCTTAGTACTACCCTCTTCCCATCGGATTGAAACTTAAGCTCCATAGTTTGCACATTTAAGGAGATCTCTCCCAATGAACACAGCCATTGAATGCCTAAAACGGCATCCGTATCTCCAATGTTAACCACATAGAAGTCGTCCTTGACTTCATAGTTTCCCAATTGCATAGTCATGTTTGAGATCTTCTTGGTGCATGAGATGTGGAATCCATCAGCAACCATGACCTTGAAGCCTTCAAACTCTTCTATTTGCAGCCCCTTCTTTGCCACCACAACTTCATCAATGAAGTTATGTGTTGCCCCAGTGTCAATCAAAGCAACTATTCGCTGCCCCTTAATCATCACTCGAACCTTGAAGGATTCATTTCTTTGAAAGCTCGAAAGTTGAGCCAAAATAACTCCACTTTCTTTTTCATCTTCAGACTCTTCTGGAACTCTTTCCATTTCACTATCTTCAAAATCAGATTGCTGGTCTGAAAAATCAGAATCACTTTCACCAGCTGAACAGTACTCAATCTGATTAAATTTAACTCCCTTTGGACAAACATGATCTTTAGACCAATTTTCCCTACACCGGAAACATAACCCCTTTCTTTTGAGTTCGTTCACTGTCTCTGGATCCAATCTTGTGACATGAGGATTATGTTGTTTGAACTCCTTGTGTTGAGGTCTCGAAGGAGGTCTTTGATGAGGTCTTTTTCCTTTATCCCCTTTGTGAAAGGGTGGATTGGATTGAAACTTTGCCTTAGGAGCAGCCCACTCCATGTTTCTTGTCTTCTTCATGGCCTCCTGTAGGGAGGGTGGATCAAAAGCTTTAATCCATCCCTTGAGTGGTTCCATCAATCCTTCACTGAAAAGGATCACCAATCGCCTCTCCGTGATTCCAGTGACCATGACTGAGAGTCTCTGGAACTCCGCTATGTAGGCATCAACTGTGCCATACTGCCTCAACTGCGCTAATTCTCTGAAATGAATTTCAGGATCCTTTTTCTCAAATCTCTTGATGAGCCTATTGGTGAACTCATCATAAGTTGTGATAGACCGATGACCCAAGGTAACTAGGCCATGGTACCACCACTCGTGCGCCACCCCATCAAGGTGTAACATAGCGAACTTGATCGCCTCTTCTTCTGCCATTGGTCTGAGAGCTAGATAGTTATCCAGCTTCTGTATCCAAGCTCGGGCTGAACTGTTATCACTCTCGTCATAGTGTGGAAGTATAACCTTGTTGATAGCTTGATACAAGTCCCCTTGCACTGGTGTTCTTCTTTGCTCATAATGTCTCCCTTGTCCTTTATTCTTTCTTTTATGATCCATAAAGTCATTATAGGACATATCCATCTTGATGTCGTTAGGGAGAGAATCATACTCCGCACGGCCAAGCCTCAACTGCTCCACGAATGAAGCATTTTCTTCAGGATCTGGCTGAGTGTTTACAGGTGCCAAGAAGGTGGGTTTGAATGGCCTGGAAGAAATATATGTGTTGTTTGAAGTATGCTGAGCAGCATGTCCATCATGCAGGTTGGAAGCACTGTGCTCTCCTCTATGCCCAGTGTTGTTCTATGGAATGGTGTTCTGGCCCACTTTCCCCATCATGAGCGATACCATATCCATTAAGGCACCCATCTTTCTTTCAAATCTCTGTTCCGGACTGATGGATCTCTCTCTTCCCTTTCCACTATCATCTCTGTTGCTGGTAACCCTCTCGTTACCCCCAACTGATCTCTCACCTTCTGCCATGTCTGTTTCTTGAGAAGACTCCCAATGAGCCCTCAAGACTTCTGAAGCTGTCTGACCTTCTGGAGCTTGATAGGGCTGGAACTGTTTTCCAACCTTCTTGTCTTCCCTTGCAATGTACCTCTTTTCTTTGTCACTCATAGACAGTTTGTTCACAGGATGGCAAGATCTTGGCTCTGATACCACTGAAATATTCCGAGCCAAATTTTTTCATTTTTTCAATTTACAAATTACAACCAATGCACTCGTTAAGGTTAGCAACTAAACCAAAATGATGCTGAAGCAACTCTAACCAGAATGTACACCAGGATCCCGATGTGGGCAAGGTGTGAGCATTGGTCAGAGGATCTTAATCAAAATACTTATGCAAGAACTCTAACCAAGAATGGCGCCGATGATGGCGAGCATATGGTCAGAGGGTCTTCTACACTAAGTACTGAAAAGGAACTCGACACCAAGTATGTGCTACCCAATCCAGTATGGAGTTGAGGCGACCATATGGCGGAGTATTACAAATTACAATGCTTGAGAGAAATAACTGAAATGCTGAAAGCACTCAACACCCAGAATGTGCTTTCTAATCCAGAGTGGAAAAGTAGCTACCATAGGGCGGAGGAAAATTGAATACAATAGCAAATACTGAGCGTAAAACTGAACATTACAAACTATGATGAGCAAGAATAATTATACTGTCAGTACTACTGCCAGTTTACAATATGAAGGATAATATCTTGCTAGAAATGTGAATCAACATATAAATCAAGCTGCAATAATATGTATTGAACTTCCTTTACTGAATAATAAAGATTAGATCTGAAAGTGCACTGAACAGACCAACCTCTAATTCTGATTTATGACAGTCCAGATTTCTGTGTGCACGAACAGCAACCCTGTATTTCACAAATCCACTCACAACTTGCTCAAAACTTAGCCAAATTCCACCAAACGAATTGCAGTATGATCGTACTATGATGGCGACCAACTGAGAACACTGAAACTCACTCAAATGACTTTAATTATTTAATGCACGAAATTCAAGGCAGATCTGAACAGTACGGCCTAGCAAGAGGGCAACTTTGCATTTAAAAATTGAAGACTCTTCTAAAAATTCTATAACTTAGGACAAAGGGGCGCCTAGCCAAGACAGAGAGAATGGAACAATACTCAGAAGCAATATTTTTGTATTTTTTGATTTACAAGTAAAAACACAAATCTGCTGTAGCTAAAATGCAAGTCTGGAGAATCTCTAATATTCAAAAATCAGAAACTAAAGAGTCACAATGCTGATTACAATGCACAAATCCCAATGAAACTCACAAAACTATACTAATTCACCACTAGTTGCTATGTTGCAAGCAAGAAGCAATGCCCAAGCTAGGAGGCCTTCATTCCTCGAAGCAATCCAATACCATTCCGGTAGAGTAACAATACTGTAGACAAAAGATGATGAATTGAGGATCAAAGTCTTCCTTTTATAATTTTTGGTTGACTCTTCTCGAAACCCTAACCTTCTCTTAAGAGTCAAACCCTAATCCTTCAACCAATGGCGTCCTTTCCTTCTAGCTGCAATTTTGACTTTTAATTATTAAATTATTCCTTCATTGAAGATGGCGTCCACTTTTGCTTGGGGAATAATTCTTTTAATAAGAAATATAATCAATTCCTTTAATGAGGCGCCCACCCATAAAGAACCTCTTTTAAAAACAACTTAAAGTAAAGTTGCTAGGCCAAGGGTCAATGTTAAAATATAACATTAAACATAACTTCTTCAAAATAATTCAGCTTATCACCTCAAATTGCATTCCGAGGCCAGAATCTGAATATGCCAATTGAATCAGCTGAAGAGGAAAGTCAACTGCCTGAGACCAACCTGTTTACTGCTCGGAATAGAATTTACTAAAAATAGTAAAATCCTGAAGATGCTCAGAATGCCAAGAAGAACATACCACTGCGAAGCTCTTTGAAAACCCAGAAAGAATCCGCCATTGAAACAACCAACTCCGAGCAAGAACTTCCATCAAAATAGGAAACCCTAATTTTACCTTCCGACTAGCCTACGGGTCTTCGGAATAGGCCAACGGTCACTGAAAATATCAGACTTGAGACGGGGACATTACATCAAATCCCTCTTGTTGATCCAAATCTGCACATGCAACTTTTGATTCCTTTGGAAGCCCTCTAAATCAAACTCCTCTTGAAGACAATCAAACTCATCAATTATTTGTTTTATTTTTTTAGCTCTTTGTTCATTCTCTTGCTCCCTGAGACGTTTGGAATCAGCTAGCTGATCTTCTACCTCCATTAGTGCCATCTAAGTATTTTCTAACATATCTTTTATTGATTCAAGCTCAAGAGTAAGCTCATCAACCTTTCTCTCTTTTCCTTGGAATGCACTAAAGGTCTTCTTTTCAAACTCGATGGCATAATATTGATCTCTAATCAAGTGTATGTACTCTGATTTCATTGTCTCCAAAGAGTCTTTGATAAGTTGCAGGTTATGGAGAGTGACTCCATCTGTAACTCCTTCCCGTCTCTCTTCAAGCTGAGCCTTCTAGTAGAGTTCTTCAATCAAACTGTGTGTGCAGTCAAATCTAGATAGAGCTTGCACTTCATTTTCAATGGGCACCAAGAATTGACCTTTCCACTCATGAGCATGTAAGGATGGTGAATGTTAGGCTGCATGTCAAAATCAGAACTTTCATTCTTGACATCAATGACTCCATGGCTGTCCCTAGACTCATGTCCCTCTTCACCAACTTGATGAAATTGCTCAACACTAGGATGAGGATCAAACTCAACAAGTTCACTAAGCCTTTTCTTATAATCAGCTCCATGCATTAATAAATCAGATTTGTGTTCAAGAACATCATTAAACTTTCCAAGATTAGCTTCTTCAACAGCATCCTCATGGCTTCCATTGTGCCCTAAGTTTTGAACGTCATTAGGATCAAAGGGAAATACGTCCCATGTGAGATCCTTATCATATGTAGGGGCCATCACACCGAGATCCCAAGTGCTATAAGGATGGTTGCTCTGTTCAAGAAAGATGTAATCATTGTACTCTTCATGATCAAATGTCTCTATGAATAAATCACTCTTCATCTCCTTGGTACTAGCATCATGATAGTCATTCACCTCCATATCTTGCCATGACAAGTAGGTCTTATCCAAACCTCTTTGTTCACCACATATTGAAATCCCTGAATTGCCATCAAGTGTATGAACAACATTCATCTCAGAGACAACCAAACCATAATTTGATTCCTTACCAGGATGAGATAAGGGTGATGAAGCAATACTAGGCTCCATTAGAGAGATATCAAACGAACTCGTGCCTCCTAGTAGTTGATCCATCATGGTTGGTTTTGTAACAACCCCCAAACTAGGTAAATAAAAAATTTCTACTTTCACAAATAAAATACAAGGAAAGACATACATAATGACAAAGTAAATAAACTTTTCTTTTCATTCTATTGCAACATTTCATCATAAAGAAATAATTGACACAATACATCATTATTTTCCTTTCCAAGTAAATAACAGAGTACGCAATTCATAATTACTTTTCTTTCAAATAAATAACAGAGAAAGAGTCTTACAAGTTTCAATCATAGCTCAAGAGCTTTTGAGCAAATAGGAACAAGATGGTCTAGGTTCTTCCCTTTCAAACCTTGGTTCATCAGAAGTCTACTGTGGAGGAGAAACATCACTTAGGTGCTTTTCCGCCAACCACGGACTTATAATGCGGTCCCCCGCACGTTTACTGTTAAGTAGACGACCCTCCCTTCTACAAAGAGATTGGTTGGGTAACCGGTTCTGTATGACCAACTGAGCATAGTGTGAAGTCCTACATAACTAAATCCTTGTGTCCTCACAATCTCAATCTAGTATGTATTTTGGACTATGGTTAACTGATAGTGTAATCGTCTCACAGTCTAAGTGGACGTAGGTGTACTACACTACTTTGGCCAAAGTGTTTCGACAGTATTTAAACTGACGGTCATCTATCACATGCACTAAGTCAGGTTCAGTTTGACTTGAGGCTATCTTTTCCTACGCATAGGCTAAGTCCTTTACCATGGGTAGTCAATCACCCTAGACTTCCTACATCATCTACTTAATCAGGAATTTAAATGCAGTCAACAAGGGTCCCTCGAGTAACTCCTATCCTGGAATTCTTTATCCATGGAGTACATAGCTTTTCCTAGTTAACCTACTAACTTTAAAGCTTTGGACTACCTTGGTACTGATTCCATCCTCGACCTAGTATTTAATAACTAGTTCCTCACTTCCTTTATATAAGGAGATCAAGCAGTATTGACGTAATTACAATTCATCAAGTAAAATTCTATAAAAAGTATTCCAACATTTCCTTTCATTTATTTGGACAAGCTATTCCTATGAAATCAAGCTATTCCTTTATAAACAAGCTTTTCCTATGAAATCAAGCTAAAATAGGAAACAAAATTTCTCTTATACTTGTCTACCCTACTTTATACCACAATACAAAGCAATGCATAATTTAAGTAAGTAAATTTATTTAATTTAAATAACAAAAGTATTAAAAGATAACTCTCATGCCTGTTTCCTTGCTGCTAACGAATTCAGTCTGTAGCTTCTTCTTTTAAACTCACTTCCTTTTTGTCTTTTCCAATTTCTGTTCACAGAATGGATGGAGTATTTTCCAGGTATTGCTGATTACTCTTTTTCACAATTCAGGGTTCTACAACAGGTATGTTTATACTTGCAGCATATAAATTCCACAGTCCTTTCAATATGGCAATGGCAATTGTGAACTGACTCTCTAAACAAGTTCGATTACAGCAAAGACAAATTGTGGTTCTCAAAGGAAATTCGGAATTTGCAAAAGCAGATGTAAATTGGTAGAAATGGCAATGTGACAAGCTCATTATATAGGTTTCGAATTCTCATGCCTGCTAACATTTTGGCATGAGAATTGACACCTATATATGTTTGAAAATGTCAATCCATGAAGTGGCAATTTTTTAACAAGTTACTCAGCAAATCTTAAGATGATTCGACCTTTATTCAGGGAGAAATTTTCAACTTACACATGGTAAAAAGCGAATGAAAGACACCTATAGGCGTACTTAGCCTGGGCGCCCAAAAATGGTGGATTAAACTCTTGCAGGGAAAACGTCATATGTAGAATGCGTCCCATCTGGCCTTTCCTCAAGCCTCCTCACGCATTCTGAGTATGGCGGATGGCAAGCTGCAACCTGGTCTATGCTCGCGCGCACGTGTACATAGCTGTGCGGGATTTCCTCCATTCATAATTTCGACCATTGCCAAAACATTTGAAGTTCGCATATTCCATGATGAAGGAAATTCGTATACTTAAGCATTTATTTAAATGTTTACAAAATATTCGATAAACCTTACTGTTGTGACCTTTTCACACATCACCCCATCCAAGATGGGGACCCCCTAATTTTTGCTCCATTCTGGTCTTTTGGCTTTGGTTCTCTCTGTCTCTGATCTTTTGTCCTTCCGGGGATGTCCCGTTTGACCTCAGTTGAAGTAATGGACAAATTTAAGGTTTCTATCCTTTAGGCCCGTCGGAGGTCAAGATCGAGTTACTCAGGTAAAATCTAAGTGCAGCAACACATTCAGAAAGCTCAAGGCAGAATCCCCCTGAAATCCTACTGAAATCCGACAACTTACTATTTTTAGTAAGTACCTAATTTG
This sequence comes from Sequoiadendron giganteum, assembly GCA_007115665.2. Classification (NCBI taxonomy): domain Eukaryota; kingdom Viridiplantae; phylum Streptophyta; class Pinopsida; order Cupressales; family Cupressaceae; genus Sequoiadendron; species Sequoiadendron giganteum. The sequence continues at coordinate 294,113,545 of CM021105.1, read as the reverse complement.
AGGCTTGTCCCTCAAGATTTCGGGATTCTAATGACTTCAGCACAATTAGGCAACTTTAGAGTGCCTACACATGAAATTTGAACAGATTCAGACAACTGGCTATTTTTAGCAGTTCGGCCTTCGGAGGCTATTTTCAAGGTTTAGACAAGCAATTCTTTGGTAAATGACAGGAGAATTGATCTGGGTTTTCCAAAGACCTTCGCGATGGTGTAGCATGCAAGCTGAGATGGTGACTTTCAGAGTTCAGTCTTCCGAGGCTATTTTTAGGGTTTGCATGCAGGAATTTTCAATGCATGTCCAGATATTCCATCTGGGTTTCGCGAGAGCTTCGCAATGATATGACATGCAAGTGGATCGGATTAGTTTTCAGGGACTTACTATTTTTAGCTAGTGCCTGCATGTTGACCAGTTTTCTGGGTTTTTTTGGGTTTTTTGAGATCCCACGAGCACTGTGACATGCAAACTTGTCCGACATCCGATGGACCACTTTCTAGACACTTACTATAAATAGCAGCTTCATTCCAGCAGCTACCTAGCACTTCATTCCAGCGAGCAGAACGACAAACAGTATAAATCAGGAGTAGTCGGGGGCGCACGCAAGTCAGATTAGGGTTTCCCATGCCATGTCTAAAAATAGATGAAGCAAAATGCAGAGATGTCAAAACGAAGCACGCCACCATGATCAACATCCTTTGGGCTACCTACTGGCAAATTTTGAGCAAAATCGGAGGACTTACTATTTTTAGTAAGTCAGGACACGGCTATAAATAGCAGGTCTGCGCCAGAAGTTGGTATGAACGGAGCACTCAAGTTATCAGGATCAGACATAGCAAGTTTTAGGACGAACGAAGCTACAACAGACAAGCAACTTTGAAACTTACTATAAATAGCAGGTGGCAAAAATAGCGCGTCATCACCAGAAGCAAGTATGAACAGGTCTCTCACAGCATCAAAAGCAACTGGAGCAAATTTCAAAGCGAATAGAGATACGGAAATTCATCAATTCTAGGGTTTGCTAAAAATAGCATGTACTGTGCCAGATAAGGTGTGAACAAGATAGCAAAACCAAAGGGAGGCACAGCCACATCAGCTCCAGTTCGGAACAGGGTGAAATGCAATGAAACCCTAATTTTACTAAAAATAGAAAGTCAAGGTCACCTAGGGCATTGGAAATTTATAAACAACAGCTGACAGGCAAACACCCTCATATGCGCCCAGAAGGAATAAAAGATACAAAAATCTCTAAGTGTGAGATTTCCTTGAGCAAAGATGTAATGCGCCTTCCAGAGGCATGAAAATTCTCATAAGGCATGGAAATTCCCCTAAGGCGTAGAATTCCTCCTCACAAGGTTAAAATGCGCTTGAGGGAGGTGAAAGGTCAAGCTTGGGCGTGGATTTTCCATCTCACATAGTGAAATGCGCTTGAGAAAGGAGGTTGCCAAGGTCAAATGCGCCTAGGGAAGGTGGAAGGTCACCCAAAACATGAAAATATTCAAGAGACATTCGAAAATTTCCCAAGGCATCCTAAAATGCGCCCAACATGGAAGCAACATAGCCAATATGCGCTTGGAGGAGCTGAAGAGTCACCTTGAAGTAAGCGGAATTCCCCCTCACACTAGCAAATGCGCCTAAAATGGAAGTATGCAAGTCAAAATGCGCTTGAGGAAGCTGAAGGGTCACAAGGTAATGGCATTTTTCCTTTGCAAATGGCAAATGCGCCCAACATGGAAGTAGCCCAGCCCATATGCGCCAGAGGGAGGTGAAGAGTCAAGGCAAAATGTAGGGTGATGAAGGTGAAATGCGCTCAAGTGAAAGTCTAGTGTGTGATATGCGCCAGAGGTAGGTGAAAGGTCAAGTCAAGGCGTGGGAATTCCTCTTCTCCATGGCATATGCGCCAAGGTAAAACGTAGAAGGTGAAAGGTAAGAAGGTGAAAGCTAAAAACGTAGAGGATGAAATGCGCTTGAAGGTGGAAGCTACCTATGGCATATGCGCTCAAGGAAGGTGAGGAGTCACCATATGCTAAGGAGGAAATAATGCTAAGGGGGCGTGATTTTTAAAAAAAGACCAAGGATTATTTATTTTTCCTCTTCACATCATGAAATGCGCCTAGTGAGTGGGGACTTGAAGAGTGAAAATTGCTAAGTAAGAAAAAGAAATGTCTAGGCGTGGAATTGCCTAAGGAATGAGATGGAAGAATAACATGCTATATGCGCCCTTCAGAGGGTAAATGATAAAATTTATATTTTTAAATAATTCCTAAGGTATTTTCTAGAGGGGAAAATGAAGAGTATGAATGAAGATGGTGCTAATTTCCAGAGTTATGAAAATCTTCAGAGGGAAAATTCTTTAGGGAAAAATCAAGAAAATTTGCCAAGGCCAAGAAGCTTGAAATTGCAGGAGTGAAAGACATTCGGAGGGGAAGAAATAAACATTAGCCATTTTTATTATTTTTAAATAATAAAAATTAAAAGTACCCCTTCATCCGGATACACATGCAAACGATGGAGTTTGGAAGAATTTCTCTTCTGGGTATTAAACATTTGCAATTCAGAATTGAGTCAAGCTTACTCCATGCCATGTCTACATCATTTCAATGGATATTTTGCCCAGTGCCTATTTTAAATAAAATTCCTAAGGCAAAATTGAGAGATTTCTCTAAGGCAAACGAACAAAATGAATGAGAGGCACTTTGCTAGAAGTTTTGAGCTAGATAATTTTGTCAAAGCGAAGACAAGATCAAATGACTTAGCCAGACAGTTCGAAATTGTTCAAGGAAGTGAACGATTTAATATTTTAAAAAAATCAAATGCGACGAGGCAGGCCTGTGCAGAGATGATGAATTCATAATTCTAGAAGATGCCTCAGATGACAAGTGTTACAACTGGGAAAAGAGAGGGAAAATGAATTCGAAAATTTGCTAAGTATAGCCTCTGCAGGAATTCGACCAGGCTATAAGATTTTAAAATCCTCTTCATTACTCTCACCAATTGTTGAATGCAAAAATATTAACTAAGTGAAAGTACGATTTTCTGAAGAGGTTGCAGTTGCTGAAGAGTTCGAAATTGTGAGAGAGCTGGAGGTTGCTAAGTACGAATTTGCAAAAGTTGAAGTTGCTGAAGGAAGTGCGACTTAACTTGTTGAGGCTGCAGTTGCTGAGAGGCACGAATTCCCAAGTTGCCAGTTGCTGCATTTGCTGAGAAGGTACGGCTTTGAAGAAGTTTTATTCAACTGCTGAAGTAAATAGGGTTAAGTTTGAAGTTGCTGAGAAATCTGAAGTTTAAAAGGGCTGCATTTGCTGAAAGTTCGTACTTGAGAAGAAAGTTTGAAGTTGCTGAAAGTGCAAAGTTAGAAAGAGAAGTACGAACTTCAAGGGAGAGGTTCCAAATTTGCTGAAAGTAAATTGCTGCAAGCAAACATTTCCAAGTATTTGGCATTGTGTTGCTGCAACCAGAGAAGAAACTTCTAAAAACGTTGAAGTAAACAGGCGTAGTTGAGAATGGTTGAATCAAGCAGAAGAGTTGCAGGTAGGAACAACCACACCGAGTCCAGACAGGCCGTGATCAAGAAACTGGGCAAGTCATTCTTGCCAGAATCCAAATTTTCATCTAAGCTCGGCAGGCTAGTTGACACGAACTTAGGCTCGTTCAACATGGAGGCATTCAGAAGAAGGATATTGGGGACTGGAGGCCATCACCCATCAGTGACTTTGCACAACATTGTCAGAAGTGGACTGTATGCAGCTGCCAACTTTCCGCCAGCTATCCGGTGTCCATAACTCATCATGGAGTGCGCTTACCACTACAATGCAGAACAGAGGACAATCACTGCACCAGATGGCAAGGTGCTGGCTAACCTGACACCTGAAGCAATCGGAGAGGCATTCGGGATTCCAGTTCATGAGAAGATGATCTACAAGACAAAAGAGAGAGCTAGAAAGATGTACTCGTCCACCACAGACCGGTGTGCTGATTTGATAAATACTAGGTGGATGATTAAACCCAAGCCAACTCGCACAAAATTGCCCAAGCAGATAGTCTCAGAGGACTTGAGACAGGAGTTTGGTGATCTCATTATGATGCTGAGCAGAGTTGGAGGATGCCCCCAAGCGTTCATCTTTGAACCTTGGATGTTCTACTTTGTCAACTTGGTGTTAGAAGGAAAAGATTACATGGATTGGGCACTGATGATCAGTGATTGCATACATGAGCAGCGTCGTGGCGTGAGGAGAACGAAGACATTTTACATGGGCTCCTACCTTGTCTATATGTTGGCTCACATGACGAGATACAGAGGAATCTCCTATAAGGAACCTATCGGTTGCGGTTCCCATCAGTTTAAAATATATGAAGCTTGTCCACAATTGCATCTGACAAGTATGACTAATTACAAGAGGGTTAATGATGCCTTTACCATGCACATAACAAGGACCCTGCAGCAGAGAACCCATCACAAAATATCAAGGGAGGCACAAGAAATGATTGAGAAATTCGGATGTTGGTTTATCCAATTTCCAAAATTCACCTACATAAGGCTGCAAGGATTTTCCTCCTATCCATACAGATTGCCTCGGTATCCCACAAACAGGATAGTGATGCTGGAAGTATCTAGGCAATTGATTGCCTATGATAAGATTCAGAAGAAGAAGAAGAAAGGTGGACTCGGATTCCCAATTACCATGGGGAATTCAGATAAAATCTGCCCATCGCTGCAAGCAGCGAGGGAGGCAGAAGCGGAGCTCCAATTCTTCTACCTTTCCTATCACACCAGCAGACATTACTACGATCCCCACAGAAACATTAGGTGGATATTGACAGAAGAGTTCAGGCACAAGGTGCAGATTGAAGACTTTTGGGCAAGTGCAGTGGATGAGATTGAAGTCAGAAAGAGAATGTTCTCTCGGATACCATTGGTGATGGTCAGAGAGTGTGAGATCATCCCAGTACTGTTGACGTGCTTTTTATGACAGCGCCAGCACAGAATAAAGTTGCCCAACGATCACTCTATTCTCTCTTGATCAAAGTGTCCCACATGCTAAGATTGCTTGAAAGTTCATGTGTTCGACTCCAAGGTTCCTTTTATCGCGAATAGACTCAGTTGGTTGATGTGTTTTGCTGGTTATTTCAAGGGGACTTACGTAGTTGTTCGACTTTGTGAAGCAATTAGGACATGAATGATTTGGCAATATGGTTCTGGTATCTAGGCTGACTCGAAAATGCAGAATTTAAAGGGGATAGGGATAGGGATTCTACAAATCTACTTCTAAAGGGTGGAGGACGAGGATTGACTTAAACAATCTTCAAACCAAACTTTGCTTTGTCTCCTTTCGAACAACTCCGACAAAGTTGGTGCAATCTTCAAAGGATGAAAAAAGTGTTCAAACTATGACGCAACATGTTCATACCGTCAATACGACGCATACAAACATATGAACCATAATCGAAGTTAAGTGCTGATACTCCAGTTGACCACGCAAGGCGAACTTACCATCAGTAAGCCCGCTAGTGGTATGGATGAAAAAGATATGCTTAAATCACAACGCCACACTCCACAATTAACAACTACTTGCATGAAATAAAATCTATTTTACTCTATCTACCTTGAATTGGAAAGACGAAATGGCCTTGCTAGCTACTCATAACAAAGAAGAAATCACCAAGCAATGAAACTCTTTGTATTATGAAAAGTGTTCACAACAGCCTTTTACAAAACTTTCAAAGGAAAGTTTTCTTCCCTCCTCAATCTAAAGCTAACTTCTAAGCTAAATGCTATATGCCTTCTACTCTCTAGCTCTGATTCAACTCTTGATCTAATGTCTAATAGATTACAAATGAGGGGGGATGCCCCTTTTATAATAAGTCCAATCCAGTGGACGGTTCAAATCAAATTACAATGAAGGGCTCAGATCGAACCACCTATGCCCTGATTAGGGTTTCTGTCTTAAAAACCGCCACAAAGAGGAGTGGGCAATGAATGCACAGAATATTCTCCACTCCCCTGCAGGAATCATAATGAGCAATTAATGCCCACTACCATCATCAAGAAGATCCTCATCAAGCAGTGCGTTCCCACTGGTCTTCTCCCGGATAGCAAACTCGATCAACCGGGCCAATACTGCTTCAACCTCCTGTGTAGAGATCGGTGGAATATGGTTGAGCTGGAACTCCAAGACTGCTACCGTCTGTCCGTATCTGATGCAAGATTTTCTCCATGTCACCAAGGTGTCCTGGGTATGTTGAATTATACTAGAGAACGTGGAGACATTCTCAAAGTCATCCAGGACAAGTGACCTCGCAGCTGAGAAGAATGGAGGCAGTCTACTTTTCAAGCCATCAGCAGTTATCTCCTCTGGGACCAACTTTCTAGCAAATATGGCTTCTAATGTATTGAGGACTCCCCCAAGATGTTGCCCATTGCTTTCCTCACTTTAGCTGAATCTGCCCTTGCTGCGTCGTGAAATCCACGGCCTGTGACCACCGAGGAGTACCAACTGGTGAAATCATACCTATCACCTCTCTGAATTACACCTCCATCCACAAAGGTTTCTAGAGGTATATGCATCAAAGCCCCCAAACGAAGTACAGTCTTCGTTTGATAGATGCGAGTATCACCCCAGGCCTGATCTACTATATCCATCCGTGCCAAAATATTTGAGGCCTGTCGATAAGCATCGGTGAGGTCCTCCATGAATTTCCCTGTCTCAGTATGAACACGGCTAACCCACTTGTCTGCCTCCGTTTCCATTTTCTTCAAATCCTCTAAGGCAACAAATGACTCCTTCGGAAGCTCTAATGGACGTTCCACTGCTGGGTTTGCTGGTTCACCTGGATGTGCTAGATTTTGTACGTATCCTATCAAAGTTTTGTGCTCCTTCTTCAATTTCTTATACTTCCCCTTCGTGCGGAGCAACTGATCCTTCAATGCCTGATAGGAGTTATCGAACTCCTCGATAACTTGGGCTCCCGTAAGACGACCCAACTCTACTGTGGTGATCACGTAATTTTCAGGCCTCTCCTCGGTTCGATCACAATCTTCCCTCGGAATAGCCACCTGAAACGTGCGAGAGCCTGACTCGTCGGTCGAGATCTTTGAAAACTTTCGGGCCCTTTTCTTCTCTGGTGGCGCACTGATCCTCCTGAGGAACTCCTCCATCTCAATGGCCGGATCCGTATCATCCTCGGGTTCTCTCCTCATTCTGTCAGAAAGCCAATCAGGCACTGTCTGCTGTGGATTACAAATGACAAGGGGCTGCTCTTCTGTTGCCTCCATCTCGTGCACTTCCTCTCTTCTTGCACTGGTTTGCTCAAGCTCATCCTCCTCTATAAGTTGGGTATCTCCTGACCCTTGGGTCCCCTGTTCTGTGTTTTCTTCTTCTTCCAAAGCCGTGTCCAACATCTGCTGAAAATGTGTGTCGGCCATTGTTTCCTCTTCCTCCTCCTGGTGGCCGCCCCTGGATAGACTGACACTAGCTGATTCTCGGGCGTTGGGCTGATCTACCTCCTCAAGTCCCCGCTCTTCCTCTAATCCTGCCCTCTGATCGGCAAATAATGAAACCACTCTTAAACTCGAAGATTGAGTTTGTGAGTGCACGGGTGATGCTTGTTCTATCCTCAACGGTATCGGCTGGGTTGGCACTTCCACTTGTACCCTCGATGTCTGAGCAATTTGTTTCCCTCTTTTTACCGATAACGGCCTTGGGTCACCCATCAAGCTGTAAGTAAGGGCGATCGACTTGCTCTTAAGTCTGCATACATGTCTGTCGACCCAAGTCCTGATAAAAGTCATCACCGGGATAGAAAGAGTGTCCAAGTCCATGATCTCTGGCTCGGACCAATCAGGTGGTGGGACAGGAGTATCCCTAACTGACCCATAGTCGGGTTGCATGACGTTGACATCCTCCTCCACCTGGTCGGGAACTGGAATAATCTCACATTCTCTACTCAACTTGAGAGGAAGTCTGGAAAACATCCTTCTTCTTATCTCAGCCTCATCCACTGCATTTGCCCAGAAGTCCTCGTGAATACATCTTGGAAGGTATTCAGCGTTACGCCATCGGATGTTCCGCAAAGGATCGAAATCCACCGCACGCACATGTGATCGACCGATGATAAGATTACTGGCTTCGTCCATACGCCTCCGGACTGCACCGCAAAGAGGACCCACCTCAATGGAATTTCCCATGGTTATAGGGAAATCAAGTCCACCCTTCTTTTTCCTTTTCTGAATCTTATCGTAGGCAATCAATTGCCTAGATACCTCAAACATTACTATGTGATCAGTGGGGTATCGTGGTAACCGATACGGATACGAAGTGAACCCCTGCAGCCTAATATATGTGAATTTCGGGAATTGGATGAGCCAATAGCCATATTCCTCAATCAGTGTCTGTGCTTCTTTAGATATTCTCTACCGCATCCTTTGCTGAAGCGTCCTTGCAATGTGCATTGTGAATGCATCATTTTCCCGTTTATAGTTGGAAATGTTAGCTAAATGTAGCTGTGTGCAGGCTTCATGAATTTTGAATTGACCAGGGGCACAGCCGATTGGCTCCTTGTACGAAATCCCTCTGTACTTAGTCATTCTGGCCAACATGTAAATTACATATGAGCTCATGTAGAAAGTCTTCGTCACCTTCAAGCTCCTGAATTGTTCATCGATGTGGTTGCTAATCATCCTAGCCCAATCAACACACTCTTTTCCTTCCAAGATGATCTCGATGAAGTAGAACATCCAAGGCTCGAAAATGTAAGCCTGTGCACTCCCATTCACCCGGCTCAGCATCATTATCAAATCACAGTATTCTTGTTTCGCGTCCTCGGCAATTATCTGCTTTGGGAGCTTAGTGCGGGGTGGCCTCGGCTTCTGCATCCAAACTCTGTTGATGACTGCAGTGACTCTTTCGAAAGAGGAAGAGTACATCTTATCTGCCCTCTTATTTGTCCTATATAACATCTCCTCAGCAGTCGGAATCCCAAATGCCTCTCCGATGGCATCCGGTGTGAAGTTGGCGAGCAGTTTACCATCCGGAGAGACAATCGTCCTACGTTCTGGCTTGTAGTGATTGGCGCACTCCATAATTAGCTCCGGACACTGAATTGCTGGCGGAAAACTAGCAGCTGCGTAGATTCCACTCTTCATTATATTATGTGCCGTGACGGATGTTTGATGGCCCCCTAGCCCGAACATCCTCGATTTGAGTGCATTCAGATTAAATGAACCAAGGTTGGTGTCATTCAATCCTGCCAGCTTTGAAACTATTGTTGACTTTGGGAGAAATGGCTTAGCGAGCCTTTTAATCATTGCCTGCCGGGATGAGCCAGCCTTGCCTGCTTCAGTGTTTGCAGCTCTGCCTGCGGCTCCCGCAACATCCTTTGCGCTAGCCATCTGCAAAATAAAATAGAAGAATAAGCTAGACTGCAGATTTTTAATAAAATAAAACAATTCCCGAGATGGCTGCGAATACGAAGTTAGCTTTGAAAATAAAATTTCTCAGCATAAATTTCTAACTCCAAACCTCGTACTGTATAAAAATCTCTGAGTTTAGAGACAACTCTCAGCAACTGCACTTCTGACTGGTGAAGAAAAAACGCAGCAAGCTAATAACTTTCAGCAATGTAGCTAATTTCTCCAGCACAAATAGTTCGAACCTTGACTTCACTTTGTCAACTTCAGCAGTTGGAGGAATAAAGAGTTGCCAGCAATATGAAATTTCAACTTCCTCAATTTCTCAACGTTTAAACTTCGCAGCAACTCCACTTTCAACTCTTTGAGAATTAAATTCTCCAGCAACTCCGGAAAATAACTTCAACCTTCAACTTCGAAGTCGCAGCAACACACTTTCAGCTTTTCGAAAGAAAGAGTCTCGGCAAATGAAATTTTCTCCAGCACTTCGTACTTTCAGCAACTCAACACTCCGAAATAAAATAAACTCTCAGAATTTCTCTCCTCAACCACTTGGAAAATATTTCAATCTCTCCAGAACTTCTTCAGCAACTTCAACTTCGAAATAATGTGAGGAGAAATGAGAGAAGAGATTGTTTAAATAACTCTTCTCGGAGAATCCTGCTAAGTAGTGCTGGGGCTATTTTTAGCACCTTCATCAATTTCCCACTATCTTCGTTCGGAATCTTCTAATTCACGCGCAGTAGTGGGCTAGTCGTCAGCCGGTCATTATGGCAGTCGCCATTAATAATGATTCCTTCTTCTTCAAATTTCGAATTTTCCTCTTAGTCTGTCAGTTAACCTTGGCGATTTAAACAACTCGCGAGAAAAACAATCACTTGAATCCCATTTTAAAATCTCGCAGTGTTTAAATAAATTCCACTCGAAAAATTTCGTGGGAGTTGCAAATTTATTTCCAACTTTTAAAATGTCTGTCATTTAAATCCTCGATTTCATAAAATTTGCCTTAGACATTTTAAATTCTCTCATTAAAATGTTCAACTCCGAGTGATTAAAAATTATCTGCGCCTGCTCGAAATAATTCATCCTCCGAGATTTAACTTCCGTCAGGAAAATAATCTAGGCAAAACGAATTTCCTCTGAAAATATTAAAATTTCCCTTAGGAAATTAATTTTCAAACTCTGTTAAGTCATGGGTGCATTTTAAACGGGTTCATTTGATTTTCACTTGACCCATGGAAAATATTTGTCGATATCAAATTTTCCCCTTGAAAAAGATTCGTTAACTTTCAACTGCCTTCGGAGAATTTTAAAACTCATCAAATCATCCTTCCATGCCAAGGGCGTATTTTTCCCTAGTGAAGTGTTATATCACTTAGAAAAAAAATTTCTAACACTTTCTCTACCATAGGCGTATATTTCCCTTGGTATAGTTTTTCCCTCTGAAAAAAAAAAAATCTCCATGCCTTATGAATTAAAATTTAAATCCCTCTTCAAGGGCGTATTTCATAGGGTTAACTTTTTATATTTCTCACACTTAAAACCCCTTCTAACTCATCCTCTTCATGGGCGCATTTAGAGGGTCAAGCTCCCATTTTCCATGCCTTAGAAAATTTCAAGACCTCCTCACCTTGAGGTCGCATTTCACCCTTGCAAGTTCTATTTCCTTCTACCTTAGGCGTTTTTCTTCTTAGCATCATCTAGGCTTGGGCGCATTTCATGGGGTTAACTTTCACTTCAGGGCGCATTTTGATGTGCTTACTTTCATTTCACCACTTAGAATCTTATTGCCTCCTGGGCGTATTTTACTCATGCAAGCCTTGATTTCTCACTTAGAAAATACTCAAACACTTAGAATATCCTTTCAAGGTGAGGGCGCATTTGCTAGGTTCCACTTTTATTTCGTTGCCTTAGGAAATTTTCTCCAGCAACCTTGGGCGCATATGGGGTCTTGAGCTTTCCTTTCCATGCCTTAGACGTTTTTTTTTTCAAGTCCTAGCCACTTTATCTTCTTGAGGGCGCATGTGGGTGTGTCTGGTTTTACTTTTACCACTTAGAATTTCTTCAAGCCATGTATCTTCTTGAGGGCGCATTTTGACCTCTCTACTTTCATTTTATGCCTTAGGAAAATTTTGGCCATCTCCTCTTCATCATGGGCGCAAATGCTAGGCCAAGCTTCCATTTTCTCTTGAGGGCGCATTTACACATGTGAGCTTTCACTTTCCACGCCTTAGAACTTTTTCAAGGCATCTCTTCTTCCTTGGGCGCAAATGAGACCCCATGCTTCTGTTTTGCTCGGTGGGCGCATTTCAACATGTGAGCTTTCATTTTCACCATGGGCGCATTTGGAAGGGGCTACTTTGATTTTCATGCCTTAGGCGTTTTTGAGAGAGTCATCAAGGTGGGCGCATTTCCTTGGGTCTACTTTCGTTTTCATGCCTTAGGAAATTTGAGAGAGTCATCAAGGTGGGCGCATTTCCTTGGGTCTACTTTCGTTTTTTGCCTTAGAAAATTTTCAAGGCTTCCATCAAGGTGGGCGCATTTTCACATGTGAGCTTTCATTTTCACCATGGGCGCATTTCATAGGTTCCACTTTCGTTTTCATGACTTAGAAACTTTTCACCTCTCTCCTTCCTCTTTGGGCGCATTTTGAGGTATGAGCTTCTGTTTTATGCCTTAGGCGTTTTGAGAGAGTCATCATGGTGGGCGCATTTTGATGGGTCTACTTTTATTTCTGCCTTAGACAATTTTCAAGCCTCTGCCTGCCCCTGCTCTTGCATTCTATTTTTAGTAAGTTGTGCTATTTTTAGCAAATCCCTTGATTTTCAACCTCTAAGGCTCCGTTTTGCCTGAAAATTTCACCAGATGATATTCTCTGCCTTGTGAACCTGTTTTGTCAGTCCTCTGCCCTGACCTGCTATTTATAGCCACCTGCTATTTATAGTAAGTTTGACTTTCTGACTTCAGTAGCTCCGTTTTGCCTGAAAGTTGCAACGCTTGATCTTGATAGCTTGAGTGTTACTCTGATGCCAACCTCGGGTGCAGACCTGCTATTTATAGCCGTGCCCTGACTTACTCAAAATAGTAAGTTCTCCAATTTCGCTCAAATTTTGCCAGCAGGTACTGTGAAGTGTGCTAACATGGGTGGGGTACTTTGTTTCGGCTATTTTTGGATTTTACCCCCTATAAAAGTGGAAACCCTAATTTGATTTGTATGTATCCCGAACGGTCTCCGTTTGACTTCGTTCCTTCTGCATGTCGTTCTGCTTGCTGGACTGGAGTGTTGGGCGGCTGCCGGAGTGTACCTGCTAAAAATAGAAACTGTTTGAAAAGTGACTCATCCACTGCTGGATGGTTTTGCATGTCATATTGCCTGCAGGATCTCAAAAAACCCAGAAAAACCCAGAAAACTGGTCTGTATGCATGCACTGGCTAAAAATAGTAAGTCCTCAAAACTCGATCTTCTCTGCTTGCAAGCCACACCGTTGCGAAGCTCTCGAAAAACCCATAAAGAAAAACCCGACATGCGTTGAAAAACACTGCATGCGAACCCTAAAAATAGCCTCCGAAGGCTGAACTCTGAAAGTGGTTGTCTCGGTTTGCATGTTACATCACTGCGAAGGTTTTGGAAAACCCAGAAGGATTCTCCAGACATGCATCTGAAAAGCTCATGTGGAAACCCTGAAAATGGCTCTTGAAGCCTGAACTGCCAAAAATAGCAAGTCATCTGATCTGGCTCAAAATTTACGTGTAGACAGCTTGATGTTACCCGGATGCAGTGGAACTGACAGAATTCCAAAATCTCAATAAAATAGTCCCAAATTGAATACTTACTAAAAATAGTAAGTTGCCGGAATACAGTGAAAATTTAGGGGGACTCTGCTGGAAGTCTTCTGACTGCTGCACTAAGCTTAGATTTCAATTTTATAACTCAGTTTGACCTTTAATAAGCCTGAAGGATGAAAACCCTAATTACACAGACTTGACCAATACTTTAACCTGGGTCAAACGACGGGACATCCCCGGAAGGACTAGAGACCAGAGAGAAAGCGAACCAAAGCCAAAAGACCAGAATGGAGCAAAAATTAGGGGGTCCCCATCTTGATGGGGTGATGTGTGAAAAAGGTCACAACAGAACCCTTTCTTCCAACCTTTTCCTTTCTTCGACGAATGAGAGGCAAGAACATGTATTTCTTCATTCTTTGAACTTTGACCAATGTCCCTAGCCGTTAGTCTTGACTCCTCTTGAATGTAGTCAATCCTCAATCGATCAAACTTGGGAAGTTTAGATCTTGCACTGATTCCTTGAATAAACGACTCCCATGAAAGCGGAAGACCATTGAGAGCAAGCATAGTCAAGTCTTTGTCATCAATCATGTGACCAATTGTAGAGAGCTGATCTCTTATCTCTAAAATCCTCATGAAGTAAGTAATTACAGATTCTCCTTTCGCCATTTTCACATGATGAAGTTGTTGCTTCAGTGCAAGAGCTTGACTGGTGTTGTTGATTTCATACATCTCTTCCAAAGTTGTAAACATCTCCCCTGTTGTATCCAACTTGAAGACAATCGGTACAACATGATCCTTGACGGAATCAACCAACACTTTCTTTTCTCTAGTATCTTTCTTCCTCCACTGCAACTTCTCTTCTTCCTCCTCAGGTTCGGAAACTTTTCTTTTCACAAACTCAGCCAAATCATTCTCTTCCAATGTGAGCATGATCTTGAACCTCCATGATGTGTAGTTAGAAACTCCTTAGAGTCTATCCTCGATTTTCAGACCATTCACCATCTTGAAATTTGAAATAGGAGATAGACTGAAAAAGATTAGAGTGAGTGCTGCAAACTAAATCTGATCACGATCTTTTTCAAACCCGCTCTGATACCATGTTAGTGTTTCTTAGATCAGATCATAAACAGAAAGTACTTAAAATATTGCAACACATAAGATAATAAACACAGCAAGATACCCTGGAAAACCCTCCTCTTGAGGGATAAAAACCCAGCAAATAATCCTCTTATATAATATAGAACAAGAGCAGAAATTTGCTTACAACTCAGGCCCAGCAATGGCCAATAATAGATACAATCAAGTCACACTTCTCCTAGATGCAAAAGATACAAATGAATATGTTCTTCCTTGAAATCGGACTGCTGCTATAAAAGTGTGAACTCCTTCTCTAGATGCGAATATGCTTGACGAACTTGAATGAGTAAATGACAAGGAGTGACCTTGTATATATACAATTGAGGCAGCTCCTCAATTAGGTCGGCTCCCTTGGAAGAATATATAAATATACTAATTACAATGTAGGTCGGCTCAATGAATAAACAAAACATGCGAACCATTATAGGGTCGGCCCTTTTATGTTTATCATACATTAGCAATATAAATTAAATAGCCGGAAGGCTATCATTTAATTTATGCTATCTCCTTGAAGTGTGTGCAATGAAAGTGCAGCCCTAAGTTGCTTATAACATCAACAAACTACAGAGCTAATATTAGATCAATTTGTCTCATCACATAGGATGTTGACACTTGTCATGATCTAATCCCTTTATCATTAGGATTGCTCTTATAAAGCATTCATTCTCTCTTGTAATTATTTGATTCTGTAAGTATTTTCTCTTTGAAAAATAGCAAATCTTTATTTTGCAGAGCTCTTGGGTGGAAGGTGCTTTTTTCATTGTTTGATCTTATGGCTCGTGTTATTCACAAATCTAACATTGTATTAGAGCAAGGATTCAACGAACCCCTTCTCCATTTCTAATTTTTTCTTCTCATCTAGCGTTACAGGTTATTCAGTCTTCGAATGGGATTTCCATATTTCAGCAAAAGTATGCTCTTGACATGCTTCAAAGATTTGGCATACTTGGTTGCAAGCCTGCCCCTACACCATTCCAGTTAGGAGTTGTATTGTTTTCCACTTGTACTACTCCTTTAGTAGATGCTACATTATACAGGCAATTGGTTGGCAGTCTTTTCTACCCGACACATTCACGTCCCGATCTTTCGTTTGCAATTGGTCTTGTCTCTCGATTCTCACATGATCCACATGAGAGTCATTGGCAAGCTTCCAAACGAATTTTGAGATATATATAGGGCACCTCACATTATGGTATTCACTGTACATCAGGAGATCTTCAAATTATTGGCTTCACTAACTTAGATTGGGATGGTGATGTCAATGATAGGAAGTCCACTTTTGGCTTTGTTTTTTTCCTTGGTTCTGGCCCTATTACATGGTCTTACAAGAAGCAATCTACTATTGCATTATCATCCACAGAGGCTAAGTATCGTGCAACCGTTTTGGCCAGCCAGGAGGTTTTGTGGCTTCGACAGTCTTTGATTGAGTTTGGTTTTCCTCCTGATAGTCCCACTATTCTTTGGTGTGACAATCAGAGTGTCGTTCATATTTCTCGCAATCTAGTGGAGCATAGCATACTAAGCATATAGAGATCCACATGCACTTCATACAACAGTTGATTCAAGATGGTTTTCTCACCTTGGAGTAGATGCCTACAGAGGAGCAAGTTGCAGACATCTTCATGAAACCTTTGGCATCGCCTCGCTATCTTCAACTGCGATCGATGCTTGGAGTGAAGGAAGTTGTCCTTGGGGGATCTTCATGAGGCCTTCCTTCCTTCATGTTTTTTTTACATGCTTTCATCTCTTTTTGGAGTGGAGTTTTTCCCTTGAGGTTTTCTCCACTTTTTAGAGATCTTGTAGTTGTAATGGGTATTTTGAAATGTGCTAGCCAATTTTTTCATTTTTTGACACAATGATTTCACCCATTAACGTTAGTGAAAACACAATCCAACTGAAGGGAACCCTTTCCTCTGATCAACCCAGATCTCAAATGCGGGCAAGGTGAGAGCATACTCGAAAGGGGATCGTTAGCACAACTGAAACTATTGAAAAAAATTTGAAGGAGATAACGATCAACTCTACCAATTATTCAGCGGGAGGATTGAAAATGAAAGTGCATTACCGAAATTAAATATGCAAATCGACCACTTGTCCATCAAGAGCATGTTGACGGCTCAGTCGAGCAACAATATGATGAAGTGATGCATTACAATAAATAAATAGGCGGCAAGCTAGCCTCTTCCACTTATTTAGCGGGTGATGCAAGAAATGAAACCTGAAGCGACAGACTTGTTGACGTGTGTTTTATGACAACGCCAGCAGAATTGGCGCTAGAAGGAGGGCTGAATGAGAACTCTTTGCTCATCATTTTTATATCAACCATTTACTCGCCTCTCCTCCTAACGCAACAGAATTGGCGCTAGAAGGAGGGCTGAATGAGAACTCTTTGCTCATCATTTTTATATCAACCATTTACTCGCCTATCCTCCTAACGCAACAGAATTGGCACTAGAAGGAGGGCTGAATAAGAACTCTTTGCTCATCATTTTTATATCAACCATTTACTTGCCTCTCCTCCTAACGCAACAGAAATGGCGCTAGAAGGAGGGCTCTATTTTTTATAAGCCAAGCAAAAGGAATTATAAAAAAGTATAATGTACCAAGATAGTGCTACCTCATAGAGAAATATCTCCAGTGTTGCAGCCAAATTTTGGATTCAACGACGACCAAGAAGATATTCTTTCAGGATTGAACAATCTCGCGTGGAGAACAAAAAAGAGTGCAGCTGAGTACATGAGAACAAGCTTCGTGTTGGAAGAAGAAGAAGAGAAAGCTATCAAAATCCAAGTTGCTATTGAAAGAGATTTGTTGAATCAAAGACAGCCACTCGCTCCCGTGCGTCGCCAATAAAAGAAGCAGCTTCATCTTGGATCGCATCAATTCATTCTCACCGGATAAGTTGAAGAGAATTTTGAGGTCCGCACCCAGTTCATCCAAGGAACTTATAGAGCTAGGGCTACCCACCAGAACAAGGAAGAAGAAGAGTACCCGATCAGACGGAGAGGTTCCCTCAAGTGAGGAAATTTTATTGAACGAAGAAGCTCAATCAAGTGAAGAAGCAGTGAGCGGTGAAGAAGTCTCAAGCTTATTCAGAACTCCGCCTAGTATTTCAAGGTTTGCCGAACAGGGACCAGCATGAGATACCACGCCAATAGCAATCCAGCAACAACCAATTCAAGTTACGCCAGTTGCTGTTCAGCAGCAAACAGCTCCAACAACTGTATATCGACGAAGACAAGCAATGGCTCAGCCAGTTGCAAATGGTGCTACTTCGTTGGTTACCAACCTGTTGTGACCTTTTTCACACATCACCCCATTCAGATGGGGACCCCCTAATTTTTGCTCCATTCTGGTCCTTTGGCTTTGGTTAGTGCGTCTCTCTCTCTATCTCTGGTCCTTCCGGGGATGTCCTGTCGTTTGACCCAGGTTGAAGTATTGGTTAAGTCTGTGTAATTAGGGTTTTCATCCTTCAGGCTTATTTAAGGTCAAACCAGGTTATCAAATTAGAATCTGAGCTTAGTACAACAATCACAAGGCTTCCAGCAGGGTCCCATTAAATTTTCACTGTATTCCGGCAACTTGCTATTTTTAGTAAGTATTCAATTTGGGACTATTTTATCGAAATTTTGGAATTCTGTCAGCTTCGACACATTCAGAACGCATCAAGCTGCTTGCACGTAAATTTTGAGCTAGATCAAACAACTTGCTATTTTTAGCAGTTCAGGCTTCAGGAGCCGTTTTCAAGGGGTCAAACATATGATTCTTCATTGCATGTCCGGAGATTACTTCTAGGTTTCTCAAAACCTTCGCAATGATATAACATGCAAACCGAGATGATCACTTTCAAAGTTCAAGCTTCGGAGGCTATTTTTAGGGTTTGCATGCAGAATTCTCTAACGCATGACCGGATATTCCTTCTAGGTTTTTCGAGAGCTTCGCAATAGTGTGACATGCAAGCAGAGAAGATCAAGTTTTGAGGACTTACTATTTTTGGCCAGTGTCCGCATGCAGACCAGTTTTCTGGGTTTTTCTGGGTTTCTTGAGATCCCACAGGCGATATGACATGCAAAATCATCCGGCAGTGGATGAGTCACTTTTCAGGAAGTTTCTATAAATAGAAGTTTCACCCCGGCCACCCAACACTTCAGTTCAGCGTACATAATGACATGCAGAAGAAACAAAGTCAAACGGAGACCTTTCTGGATACATGCAAGTCAAATTAGGGTTTCCACTTTTTTAGGGGGTAAAATCCAAAAATTGTCAGAACGAAGCACCCCACCAATGTCAGCATACATCAAGGCACCTACTGGCAAAATTTGAGCAAAATCGGAGAACTTACTATTTTTAGTAAGTCAGGGCATGGCTATAAATAGCAAGTCTGCACCCGAGGTTGGCATTAGAGCGACACTCAAGTTATCAGGATCAGGCGTTGCAAGTTTCAGGTCAAACAGAGCTACTGAAGTCAAAAATCAAGAACTTACTATAAATAGCAGGTGGCTATAAATAGCAGGTCAGGGCAGATAACTGGCAAGGCAAGTTCACCAGGCAAAGAGGGTCATATGGTGAAATTTTCATGCCAAACGGAGCCATAGAAGTCAGAGAAGCAAAGACTTGCTAAAAATAGAATGTGAGATCAAGATCCGGCAGAGGCATGGAAATTTTACTAAGTATGGAGAAATGGAAGCTGGACCCCCTAAATACGCCCACCTCAAGGATGAAACTATAAATTTTGCTAAGTATGAAAAACAAAAGCTCCACCTTGTAAATGCGCCCATCACCTTGAGGCCACTTCGAAATTTGTCTAAGTCCAAAGTGAGAGCACACCCTCTCAAATGCGCCCACCTTGAAGTAAGGGAAGCAAGTCAAAAAGTTTCTAAGTGTTCAAATAGAAGTAGCCACCCCTAAATGCGCCCTCATATGAAAGCTCCTCCATCAATATGCACCTAAGGAAGAAGAGGATAGGGAAAGGGCGGCTAAGTATAAAATAAAAGTATGCCTAGTCAAATGCACCCAAGTTGAAAGCTCATGTATGGAAATGCGCCCTCAAGTTGTTGAAGATACTTCAAAAATATTCTAGGCAAAAACAAAACTTTGACACCCAATATGCGCCCATGATGAAGTTGAAAATAAGCACATAGAAATGCGCCCAAGGGGTCAAGAGGGTGGAAAAATAATGCTAAGGCATGGAAAATAAAAGTTGAGGGTGCCAAATGCGCCCAAGTTGAAGCAAAGGTGTGAAATATTTCTAAGGCATGAGATAGAAGTAGACCCCATCAAATGCGCCCTTGTGCTAGGAGTGGTTGGGCCGAAATATTTCTAAGGCATGAGAATGAAGCATGACACCTAAAATGCGCCCTCAAGACAAGCAAGTGACTTCAAAAAATTTCGAAGGCACCAAAATCAAAGCTCCACCTATAAAATGCGCCCAAGCTAGGCTTGATGTTCAAAAGTTACTAAGGCATTGGAAATAAAAGTGGATGGGTGGAAATGCGCCCATGTTGGAGGATGCCTAACAATACGTCTAAGGCATGGAAAACAAAAGCTGAAGGTATCAAATGCGCCCAAGGTTGTTGGAGACTTAAAACGTCTAAGGCGTGAAATGTGAGTAGCATATGCCATTTGGGCCCAAGGAGGAATGAGAAACTTGGAAATTTCTAAGGCACAAAATCAAAGTGGACATGTTAAATGCACCCAAATTGAAACAAGGAGGCGAAAAATATACAAGGCATGGTGAAATGAAAGAGGGCTATGTTAAATGCGCCCTCAAGATGATGGAGTTTCCAAAATATGCTAAGGCATTCAAAATGAAAATTGAGGCTATGAAGTGTGCCCATTTCCAGCTAGTGAAGAAAAATTTCTAAGGCACCAAAATCAAAGCTCCACCTATGAAATGCGCCCAACATTGTGAAGGGGGTTACATGAGAATTGGCTAAGGCGTGGAAATAAAAAAAAATATACCAAGGGAAATACGCCAAGGAAGAAAATGTTAGAAATATTTTCTAAGTGAGATAAATATTTCACTGGAGAAAGTACGCCTTGATATGAATTGAAAATAATCTTCCAAAGGCATTCAAATGAAGTGGACACAGTGATGAAATTTTATTTCCAAGGCGAAAGCAACTGATATATTTTTCCATGGGTCAAATAAAAATTAAATGAACCCTTTTAAAATACACCCATGGGTCGGGAAATTTTAAAATTAATTTCCTAAGGGAAATTTTAATATTTTCAAAGGAAATTCGTTTTGCCTAGATTATTTTCCTAACGGAAATTAAATCTCAGAGGATGAGTTATTTCGAACAGGCAAGTGATTTTAAATCACCCGGAGTTGAATATTTTAAAGAGAAAATTTAAAATGTCTAAGGCAAATTTTATGAAATTGAGGATTTAAATGACAGACATTTTAAAAGTTGGAAATGAATCTGCAACTCCCACGAATTTTTTCGAATCAAATTTATTTAAACACTGCGAAGAATTTTAAATGGAGTTCTCAAACAAATCGGAGTGACTTTCTTGCGAGTTGTTTAATTACCAGCAGTTAACTGGCAGACTAGAAAGGAAAATTCGAAATTTGAAGAAGAAAGAATCTTCATTAATGGCAACTGCCATAATGACTGGCTGACGACTAGCCCACTATTGTGCCTGAATTAGAAGATGCCGAACGGAGAAAGTGGAGAATTGATGAAGGTGCTAAAAATAGCCCCAGCACTACTCAGCAGGATTCTTCGCGAAGAGTTATTTAAACAACTTCATTTCTTTCATTTTTTCACACGTTTCGAAGAGCTTGGAATTGCTGAAGTGAAGAATTTTGTGAGAGATCAAAATCTTTTTCGAATTTGCTGAGAGTGAGGTTGGATTTTATTCTTCTAAGAGCGAAGTTGCTAAGGATTTCATTCTTCAAGTTGCTGAAAGTTGGAGTTGCTACGGATTTTTGAAGTTGCACAAGAGTTCCTGGAGTTGCTGCAGATTTTATTTATTCAAGCTGCTGAAAGCTAGTTGCTGCTGGAGTTGAGAAGAAATTGCAGCAATCTCTCTTCATTTCTTCATTCTTCAAGTTGTTGAGGTTGAAAGTTGCGGAGGTTGACAGAAGTTGAGGCGAAAGATTTAATTTATTTTGTGCTGAGAAAATAGCCACGTTGCTGAAAGTTGTTGGTTTGCTGTAATTTTCTTTGCCAGTTAGAGTGCAGTTGCTGGAAGCTTCTTTATAAGCTCAGAGTTTTTATACAGTTTGAGGTTTGGAGTTAGATAATTATGCTGAAGAATTTTATTTTCAAAAGCTAACTCCACATCCGCAGCCATCTCGGAGGCTATTTTATTTTATTAAAAATCTGCAAACTAACTTATTATTATTCTATCTTATTCTTGCAGATGGCTGGAGCAAAGGATGTTGCAGGAACAAGCAGAGCTGCAGGCAGAGCTGCAAACACTGAAACGGCCAAGGCTAGCTCATCCCGACAGGCAATGATCAAAAGGCTCGCCAAGTCATTTCTTCCAAAATCGGCAATTGTTTCAAAGTTGGCAGGATTAAGTGACACCAACCTCGGGTCGTTTAATCTAAATGCACTCAAGTCTATGATGTACGGACTGGGAGGCCATCAACCATCAGTCACGGCACATAACATCATGAAGAGTGGTATCTATGCAACCATTGGTTTTCCACCAACAATTCAGTGCCCGGAGCTAATTATGGAGTGTGCGAACTACTACAAGCCAGAGCGTAGAACCATTGTCTCGCCGGATGGCAAATTGCTTGCCAACTTCACGCCAGATGCCATCAGAGAGGCATTTGGGATTCCTACTGCCGAAAAAATGCTGTACAGATCAAAGGAGAGGGCGGATAAAATGTACACCACCTCCTTCGAGAGGGTTGTTGCGGTCATCAACAGAGTCTGGATGCAAAAGCCAAAGCCACCTCGCACTAGACTCCCAAAGCAGATAATTGCCGAAGATGTGAAACGGGAATACTGCGACTTGATGATGATGCTAAGCCGAATAAATGGGAGTGCACAAGCCTACTTCTTCGAGCCTTGGATGTTCTACTTCATCGAGATCATCTTGGAGGGAAAGGAGTGTGTTGACTGGGCAAGAATGATCAGTGATAACATAGATGAGCAGTTCAGGAGCCTGAGGGGGACAAAAACCTTTTACATGAGCTCGTATGTGATATATATGCTGGCAAGAATGACCAAGTACTGAGGGATTACATACAAGGAGCCAATAGGCTATGCACCTGATCAATTCAAAATCCATGAGGCCTGCACGCAGTTGCATTTAACTAACCCTGCCAGTTACAAACGGGCTAATGATGCATTCACAATGCACATCACGAGGACCCTTCAGCGGAGAACGCAACAAAGAATATACAAAGAGGCACAAGCATTGA